>VYXH01005883.1:406680-479791 GCA_013397275.1 Burhinus bistriatus | reverse complement strand
GGTGGGTGGGGTGCGTGTGGTGTCTTTTTTGTCTCCAGGTCAGTCACCTGAACATTCGCATTGGTCCAGGGGAGGAGAGGTTGAACAGCCTTAACAGTGACACAGGAGCAAAGTCAGGAAGCGGGGAAGTGAAAGGAAACCAAGGAAAGAGGTAGCAGGGGATGAGAAGATGTGGTTACGAACACAAAGACTCTGGAACAGCCACAGGTCAGACCTTGCAACAAACAGAGGACAAAGAATGAGGCAACCAGGGGCGCAACAATAACTCAGGAAGATATTACAGTGATTCCTAACGGAAGCATGCCAGTGAGAATGTCAGTGGAGTTATGAAGATGAAACACTCCTACAAAAACAGGGAGGTAGGTAACATGGAAGAAGAACTTCCTGTTCCTCAAGCCATAGGGAAACCTGGAGTAAAGAGCATTCAGTGTTTGAGAAAGCCATCATATCTCACGTGCATCTTTTAATTCAAAGAACTTACTGGAAAGAAAGTGCTGAGATGTAGGCCCAAAATCTCGGTGTGCCTCCTGTAACTGTTTAAGGCGATCCTCTACAGACACCTACACATAAACACACATACACAAAATTTATATTGCATTTACTTTGTACTACCAGGGCCATGATAATAAAAACATTGTTTACATTCATTTTTAGCTAAATAAATTTAAGTTGTCTGTGTGTCATAGCACTTATTTGACATCCAGCTATTCAAGGCTACTTTTTTTTCTTTCATTTGCTTGCTGAAAGCCATGTTTATATCTTGCAGTGTTCTTGTATGAGTACTGCAGATCAATAACGAACAACAGTAGTTTCATGGTGACTATAGCCCACTGCTGAAGTTTCTGACCTCCTCCCAACCCTTCCGTTGTCCAAATTTCCATAGTCAGCAGGTCTCAGTTTGATTGTATTGATCTCACAACTGCCTTTCCAGCACGGAAACATTTTGGAAGATACCACTTCACTGGCTGACGTGACTCCCCCCCTGGTTTATTAATTGAAACTGCAGTTTGGCTGCTTAGTTAATTCAGTTTGAGAGGACACCAAAAAAAGAAAAACAAAAAAACCAAACCCCTACCACATTACATTGGGAAAGGGAAGGATGGATATGACACATTAATAGTTTTGCCTCCCAAGAGCAACTGATTCTACCCAGAAGCTGATGCCCAGGTTTTGAAAATTCACCCCAACGGCCCTCAGCTAGAGAGGCGGCAGATCTTCTATCCTTCCCCCAATTCCTTCAGACACTTAATAACACCCTTAGAAACCAAGTAAAGAAATAAATAGCAGCTGACTCACAATAAGTATTTCCTACCAAAAAAAAAGAGTGAGAAATTGCAAAAATTGATAAATGAACTTTAACTGATGTAAGAAACTTCATTAAACCATTCACTGTGAAACTGTGCATGAGTTTGAACCGTAATCAAGCCCATTGATTTACCTTTCTCAGACCATTTAAGTACAATAAACATAACTAAGCAATATGAATCTCTCTCACAGCATACCCTCTTCTGTTGTATAATGTTAATGTGCGACTCCTCACATCTTGTTATAGCTCTACTAATACTTAAGTCACTTTAAGTGAAATTCCCTGCAGAAACTGAACATCCAAAACCAAAATAAAACAGGTTTCACAGGAGCTGGAAACACAACAGAAATATGTACACCAGTTTTCAGTAACAAGATTTATGCAGTAAAAATACTGCTATAAGACATACAAAAAAAGCATGCAGCAATAGTTCACACTAGTCTCCAGAGATTAATGTAGTCTCCCGAGTGAGTAAACTGGTGAGACTGCTTGAAAGGAAAAACTTTTGGTCAAGCCACAGCAAAGACAGCTCCCTTTGTTGCTTTGGTACCACTAAAGTAACACCTTAAAGACAGAAATAATGAACAAATGGTAATAATGCATCTTTTAAGAGAACAGAAGAGAGTGAGAAGCCTCCCGCCCCCCCCACCTACTGTACACATTTAGAAGAATACCTGTAAAAGTTTCCACCGCATATTAAGATCATCCAGTTGACGAGACATCTTTAACGATGGATAAAGGTCAAGTGGAGACAGCTGACTGGACAAATCATTCACTGTTTTGACTTTTAAGTTTATGGGAGCAATTTCTTCTCTAAAAGCCTAGAGGAGTAAGAAGCATACATTTATGCTTAACAGACATTTGAGCGGCACAAAAGACACTGTAAACTCAATGTGGTGCTGACTTGACCAACATGGCAGCTTATCCTAAACAACTGTACACAACTCATTTCTCCAGCAAGGAGTTCACTCACTTCAATATTCTTATTAACTCCTTCATAGCCACCTTTAGAGAAAAACAATGTGAAATTTACCTAAATTCCCATATCCAAACTGAGCCCCTAAAACAATTTAAATAAGGTTTTTAGTGGCTCTAGAGCTTTTCTTTCCAAAAAGAAATACGCAATGATCTACTAGGAGCTTTAGCAGTATATAGCCTGTCAAGTGCTCTTAAAAAAAAAAAAAAAAAATGTGTTTAGTAACTACACTTTTCCAGTATTAAGAAGCTGACAAAAATTCAATTTAAAAACTATTATTGAATTAGCAAAGCATGAAGGAATGTATCTTCTAAGGAAAAGGAGTACAAGGTTTCACCAGATTAGAACTGTAGAGTAGAACTATTACAATGATTAAAAAGAAGAAAAAGGTTTCTTGAATCAAACGGAACTAAATACAGTATTAAGACAAAATTGATGCAAGTTTTAGTTACAGTTGAAAAGATGCATCAAATGTCTTTCTTGCTGAGAGCGGTTAATTGTTCAATCCTATAAATGGCTTGATTAAACATCATGAAACAAGCCAAAAACAACTGGAAAAAAGATTTTCTTTGGACAATGCAATTATTTACCTCTCTTCAAAATCTCTCTCATCAGGCTTAGGAACAGAAGGCACCTACTGGCAAAAAGCATTTGGCTTCTGGACAGGCAGCAGACCCTATTACTTCAGCAGATGTTTCAGTTTTTCCACAGCAATGAAAATCTAAAACACTTTGCTTTACTCTTTTTTTTACAGAAAAAAGCCATCAAGATATGACAAATCGGTTCTTAACATGAGAACAAAGAGTTATTCAGCATCAGCATCTTAGTGCTTGCTTTAGTATATATACTAAAATGTAAGGGGGGAGGAGGAGACGCATAACTCTTCTCAAACCAGCAGCAGTCTGGATATAAATCAGTTTTGACTGCCTTTGATTTAAAGATTTTGGTTCCACTAAACCTGAAAGTAACAACAAAATTTGGATAATGAGAATGTTTACATTGATATGTGTGAAATAATGCAGTCCTGTGTTAATTTTGTATGAGTCCACAGGTTGTGTATACATAGCGTATTTGCAGAAAACTGGTTGCAGCCCATGACCCTTCATTCTCCTAACACCAGCGTCCCACGCTGAAGACATGGATTGGTCACGTAAATGACCCCAGGGTCCTCTAATGTTTTGCCATATTCATTCTTCAGTTTAAAAACTGAAAAGTTGTATTTGTGAAACAGAAGCTTGGTGATAACTGCTAAATTTGCCTGAAACAGCAATTTCCTCTACCTAGATTTGCATACCCACATGTTCTTCTGCAATCCCTTGTATACAGGCACTGCCCCAAGAACTGTGCTGTTTCCAGTCAGCTTTCCTGGACAATGTTAATTACCAGAAGGTATTACTTCTTTGGGGAGCTCCACATTACTGACTCACTACCCAACCCAGGCAGCTAAGCAGGGGACGACTACTACCCATCATGAGCAGCCATGCTTTGGGGTGCTGAGCCCTGCATGGGTGGCCGGGAAGACCACCGCCCGGCTGCAAGAACTGGTATGCCCATGAGAGCATTATACAGTAGAATGTGTTCTTCACTGCGAAATAAGCCTGAAAAGAAGCCAGGCTGAAGTAAAAGCAAATACAAATTTTCACTCATACAAGCTAAAATAGACAACAGACGTGTGAATTTTGCAAAAGTTAAGGAACAGAAATTAAAACTGTGCATATACTTCTGTATGACTGAAAGAGCTCTAAATGTTTTTCTAAGAAGAAAGCTATACATGATGGCCAAACAGAACTGACAGCCCACCACTGCAACAAGGAGGGGAGCCTGCTGTTCACTGCTGGGATGATAACTCAGCTCACTCACACTCCAGTGCCTAGGCAAATCTTCAAACACACCCAAGGCCTAACTGTGCGTTAGACAGTATTTCTAGGAGGAAAATATTTAAATCCTAGAACACAATTTTTTTATGTATAACATGAATAACACATTCATGGAATGTTATATTCCATATACATCTGTAGCTTGCTGATCACCTGTGCTTATGCAATCACCGCTAACACAATGAATGTGGCACAGTACTGGACTTTAAGACCTCAGATATAGTCTTTAAAGAGCACTTTAAACTGTACATGAGAATGTAAGTATACAGTGTATACATATCTAATGTAACTAGAGGTAGAAGAATGGAGAGGTCTGACTCTCACACAGGCTAAATATTTCCCAGGAGTGTCACACTTACTGTAGTTTTCTCAATGTGATCTGGTAATGAATCTATGAGCAAGTCTCCCACAGGTTTCCAGCCATTCCTCACATTTTCAGCTTCCTTCAAGTCAGCATCCAGGTCATCCATGGCACACTGCAAATCTTTCAGTTTTTCTAACGCTTTGTCCACTTGCTTCTGCCAGATACTGGCACTGGCATTCAGATTCTCCCATTTCTCTTTTACCTCTGATGACTGCTTACGCATAGCTTTGGCAATCCTCATGGCTTTCTCCTCAGGAGTCAACTCTGCAGAGGGAAAGAAAAGTTACACTGTTTGCTTCCTCTCTTATTCATATCTAGTTAGACAGACAGCGCTGCTGAGGTACATGCTTGAGACAGATGGCAAGTCCAGAGTCAACTGATAATTTATTTCAGCAGGTACAAGGTAGAAGAAAGTCCACCTTGCCATAAGAAAAATAAACCTTAATCACTCCTGATGACAAAATAACGCTTGATCAGAAGACAGGAAACTATTCCTGACTTCCATGTATTACAATATCCACAAAGCTAAGGCAGCTTACTGCTGATTTGTTATTTTTAGAGGCACAGGAGAAGGAAATAAGAGATCATTCTTCCCTATTGGAAACTACAATAGGGAATCTGGAGACCATTTTATGCAGAAAGAACAAGAACAGTGCTTTGTTCCTGGATCACTTACCACCACCTTTCACCCTACCCCCAGGATGTGTTTTCTCTTTCTACGTGCTAGCAAAACCAAAGGTGTACACTGAGTGCCACGTGGTGAGGGTTCTGCAGCTCTACATCCATTTTTCTGTGTTAACACCAAAGTCCTGAAAGGCTGTTTTAAATACGTTCCGCAAATCTAAAAATGTTCAGTGAGCCCGTTGACTAAAAAAGAGCCAAGCTTATGGTGAACTATTTCTCAGAAATTTCAGGTTTATGTGTCTAAATCCCACGCAACCCAGCAACCATGGAAATCTCATTGATGTTAAGCAAAGACCAGCTGCCACTGAATAAGCAAAGCCAAAGTGGGAAAACACACAACCTCAGGACATAGTCACAGAAGATTATACTGATTATTTCAGTGAATTGCTTATATTTAAATCCCCTATCCCTGGTAAGTCAGCAAGACACCAGACGGAAATCCACACCATAGATACGCCTTAGCCCTCTTTGACAACAAGAACTGAGTCAGCTGATGGCTTACCTCCTCTCCACAACAGATGATTTCTGCAAACCAGTCAGGTGGTCTATCAATAAGAGAACATGCTGCCTTTCACGGGCCTTCAATATGAGAATGAGCAAGACCCAGACAGTCAGAAAGTTAAAAAGAAAATCGTAAGAAATCCCCAGCAGGTCCTACTGTCTACTGCCGAGAGGGGCCTTGCTGAAGAAAGTCAGGGGTAGCTTCCTTTACTAGGGAAGAGTTGCTTCAGTAATGACAAACAAAGACAGCCTCAGAGGTTTCCCCTTCCACATAACAACCTTGCGGTTTCTGCAAGCAAAGAAGCAAGCAGAGAAAATTTGATATAATGCAGAAACCAGAGAACAAAAGAAGTGGGAGAAATGTGGCGTACACCGAAACTAAGCCAATTGGCCTCCTATTCACTCCTATATAAAACCCTTGGAAAAGGTTTATCGCAGTAGTCTTGTGATTAAAATTCAGGTGTTGTCTGTGAATAAATTATACACAATCATGCAAAGATGAAAGCGCCATTTTTGTCAGAAGTCAAATGGGACATACAATCTTCCATTTAGTGATATACTGTCTTTAAAATCATTATAATGGACTAAGCTTGGAGTTGTTAACTTGGTGTCGTGGTGTGACCCCTCTACGCTTTCCCGTTTCCGACCCTCCAATGGGGCAAGTAACAAAGTTGGCTGGCCTTGGTTGTTATAGCAATAAGGATAAGCAGGAGCCTCTCTGCATACCGTTCCTTGGCATCAACTGTAAACATGGGTCTTATCACCCCGAGAGTGAACAGTTTTCTGCACAACATGCTGTTAATTTCAGCAGTTAGAAGAGGCCTAGCTAAAAAGTAAAGTTACTGAACAAAATTGGTCCTGTTTTACCTCAAACCAGGACATTTGGGAGAGGAGGGTGAGAGCGGAACATACAAAAAAATGAGAGGAGGAAGCTTCTTGCTTTTCAAAGACTAGATGAATGTCAAAGTAAATGCACTGTTAGGGTTGCAAAAGTTCTCTTACTATGCCTCTGGCGATTCAACTATTGTTCCACAGCACCCAATATAAAATACAAAATAAATCATTAGAACAGATTCAATTTGTTGCTGAGAAAGGCAGCCACGTTTTCCCAGGCATAAAAGCAACAGGGAGTTGTTTGGATCAAAGCCAGAGTTTCTGCCCACCAATTCCATATTATTTATTATTTTTTTAAAGTTTTTTCAAATGTTGTTAGTCCATATTAGTCTTGATACATGCTAGACTACAAATACTAAAAGAGCATGTATGGGGGAGAGGATGTTGCCAAATGACCAAACGCTGCCCAAAAGCACAAGGCAACTTGCTAAGAAGTGGTTACATAGGAGAAAAAAGTACCACCGATGGTAACCAAAGGAGAACGGAAGGCAAGGAGAATCAACAAGGGCCAACATCACCACAGAAAGGGAGACAAATACCTAGGCTGGAGGTTGCAGAGCATGTTTTGACTTCTAGGATTAGAAAAGCTCTTTTAAAAAAAACAGGGCCATTTGAAGAAAGAGTGGAGCTGAGAGGGACAAAAGAAATTTTGAGCTTTCCAATGTATTTCAGTGACTTGCTGGGTCTCACAAGCTATTCACAGGAGAGCGCTGCTCATGTGCACTCTGCCTGCAGAGGCTAGCCAGGCTTAGGAACACTGTGATGACATGAGGGTATTTGAGAAGAAGAATTTGGGGAGGAACAGTTGTGACAAAAACGTGCAAAGCTTAACTAGATGTGAAGGGATATAACTTATGTATGTAGCTCTGGCATATAGAGACATGGCAGTAACCCACAATTTGCAATACTGACAGACCAGAATAAAGATGAAGACCAAAGATACGCTGTGATAAATTGTACCTTATCTCTGGGATTCCAGCAATTCACAGTAGAATAAACTACATCATAGGACAACACAGTTCTAGGTTGACCTTTACCCCAAGTGTTGTAACAGATTTTAGAAAAAGGAAAAGAAATAAAGCGTAAGTTCTAAGCAAAAAAACCCTTTCAGATAAAAACTTGTTTTAAACAAAAAACAACAGCTACAAACTGCTTACGTAAAGATATCAATGAAGTTGCTACTGGAAGTAATTTTGGAATTATTCACCATTAAGAATAATAATGAGTAAGAATCCACCACAGTCCAGTGACAAAGGGACTGTGAACAATGCAGAAGCCAAGCTAAATTGCAGCATGCAGGAAACTTGCACCTAGTAACAGAATTCAGTATCACAGGGTACCTCATAGGTTGAGGTATCCTATGATACCTATTTTACAACTATAGGTTGAGGACAACCAGCTTCAGGACTTTACATATGAGGATTAAGGAAGCACCTGGAGTTGGAACACTTCACATACAGAAAGGGAATACTGAGCTTCATTGAAAGAGGACAGAAAATTGCAGACCCAGTGGTGCAAGCCTCCTTTGTTGGCATCTTGAACATGTGAATATAGGGGACATTATACCCAGAAACTGGACTAAGTAGAAGTTATATATATGCAAAGCTGCGATCTGCTATTTT
The DNA here is from genome assembly GCA_013397275.1 of Burhinus bistriatus. NCBI lineage: Eukaryota > Metazoa > Chordata > Aves > Charadriiformes > Burhinidae > Burhinus > Burhinus bistriatus. The sequence continues at coordinate 471,567 of VYXH01005883.1, read as the reverse complement.
TATCCAACATCACGTGCTTGCATCATCCTTTACCTGCTATCAAAGCCAAAACCTACCAATTCTGCATAAAAGAGTAGAAAGTTGGAAGGGCTTAACAGTTCTAAACTAGATTATTAGCAGGTCATTTAAAAATGATCAGTCACTTGACAAGGAACACAATGAAAGCTTTAATAAGAGCTGAAAATCTTGCAAAACTTTTTCGTTGTCCATAAAGGTACTGACACAACAGATTTAATGAGTGCTTCTCACTCCAGTAGAAGCAATAAGGAAAAAAACTGGCTGTAGCAATAGAAGAATAGAAGAAGGGAACAACAGCCTGACTTTATCTGGCGAGATAAAACAAGGCAGCTTTACTCATGACAGACTAGTCATGTAATTTGGGAGGGAAAAAAATTCCAGATTGACTGGGATGATACAAATATCCCAACAGAACTGAAAACCAAAACATCTTTTAAGACCATTTGTCAAATCAGTGTCATTGTGCAAGGGTATCTGCCACACATTTTATTTGAAAAATATTAGTTCATTGCAAGACTGCTTTATTGTACAAAAGCCTTGGAAGTGCTTGCCCTAAAAAGACATTTATTAGGGAAATAAAGCAAAACACACGTTTTTATGAGCTATAAAACCATTCAGTACCTATTCATTTAAGGGAAATACATCTTGTATAACTTCATGTTTTCCATCATGAAAACCCAACTTATTCATAAGCAACACAGTACTTTTTTCAAGCAGATAACACATTTTCCAAGATACGGATGCATAGCATAGAATTGTAAATCTCAAAAAAATGCCTTAACAGTGAATGTTAGTCTCTGAGTTTGGAATTAGTTTCACCAGTCTGTCATTACACACACTGGCAGACAGAGTTCCTTTTTGCTGTGAAAAAAACGCTACACAGTGGTTGTTGCTTTTTTGTCCCCACTTAATATAAAGTCCTCTCAGTGATCAACCTCTCCCACCTCNCCCCCCCCTTTATGTTAATGGTACTTATTACATTATCTCCACTTCAGCAGCTGCTCAGAAAGTAAGAAAAGCCTATATTCGCTGGACCATCTGTTTACCAGGGAGGAAAGATACTAACTGACCTTGCAGTCAGGGAGAAAGAGCAGTGAAAAAAGGCTGCTTCTGTGGTGGAAAAAACCCTTGATTTTAATAAACCTTTTCTATCACAAACAAAGCAATGAAAGCACCAATGGCTTTTCTCTGTCTCTAGCGAAGAGTGTGCCACGGAAGGAAAACTTTCAGGCCTGAACTTTACAGCATATACCTTCCTTATGTACTTACATATATGGAGAATACTTACCCAGGAAAGTTATCAGTGAAGAAAATGCTTCTTGCTTAAGAATTTATTTCAGATCTCTTAAACTATTCCTGGCTCTAGCACTTTTGATTCTAAGCAACTTTCCTCGATCCTCATTACGTGGACTTGAACTAGTGATCTCTTTCCATCTTGCCACAGTTACATTAATTTCCTTTCACTTTTGCTATATTCTTAATTTAATACACTAGAGCTGAAGCTGACTTCATGCTCCCTCCCTCTCTCATTATGTCAAATGTTGTCTTCCTTCATTCAATCAATCTCTACAGCAAAAAACAATGGGTGACACAGCACTGTAATCATTATGAACACTTTCAGAGCTTTTGAACAGACACAATGGCACATTGTCAAACTCCTAAGCAGAAGAACCAAAAGCAGTGATATCGTTGCATGAAGTCTTTAGCATTGCTCCAGCAAAAGCATTCTCTAGGTTTCTGACAATCTGGACAGAAAACTTAGTTCTGATGGGATGCGAATAGGAAGTTTAAAGAATAAGCAGCAACTGGTTAATGTGGAAATGTAGCAATTAGTCAGACTGCAAGCACGCAACCACACAGGCATAACCGAGTATGCCACCTTTTTCTCCTATTCAAATATCTATTGCATATGTAGTTAAAACAAAGAAAAAACATAGTCATTTTCATCTTAGCCCATTTAGATTTTCTTCTATCAAAACTGAAAGTTCTTCAAACCAAAAAAATATAATTAAATAAAGAGTGAATGAAGAAAGTCTCTGCAGGATAAAAGACAAATTACCTTTGGTCTGCAGAAGACAGAATTGCAAAAGCAGAGAAAATGAAAGCTGTTAAGCTCATGCATGAGAAACACTTCCAGAAAGGGCCCAGAATATAGGCTCCAGATAAAGACAAATAAGAACAATGCTAGCAAATATACATATCCTTTAATGATGGCTGTTGATATTTCCCAGTGAGTGCTGGTGGGGAAGACACAGAAGGACGAAACAAAGAAAATAGCTTCTAGTTAAAAGAGGTAATTAAGTCATCCCATAGCATCTATCTCCAGAAAACTAAAGATTACAGAAATCCTGAGAACCATGCATTTATTCATCATAACCAGTGTAATCTGTCAATATAATCAAAGGAAATATAATACTTTTCACTAAAAACAAGACACTATTTTGTAATAGACGGTGTGATGCAAAGTAAGTTCACAGTAGTTTTGCACAGCGGAAGCCCAAAGTTTGTGTTGCTCCAGGAAAATAAACCAGGTATGAATTCAGTTTTAGTCTGCTCCTGCCACAAAACCACAAAAATCCAAATATAACAGTACTGTTATAGCATCACCAAGCTACTACATCTTCTTCCAATTCCTGTTGAAGGGAGAGCAGTAACGCAGAGAAGGCTATCACCACTGTATCCCAGTTACTGTAGGTAAGCAAGGAATTAATCTTACGTTTCTTTCCAAAGCACTTCAACTGCAGATTGTAACAGGCCTTTTATTTCTTCCAAAGATCAATATAGATTTTTCTGGCACAGCACATATGGCAGGTAGCTCCTCAGCAAGGCTGTAGGAGACAGCTATACATCCCCTAACAGCATTTCAAAACAAAACACAGGCATCTATTCCAAAACAATACAAAACCAGAAAATAAAGACAAGTCAGGCAGCACAAAAGGTAGGGCTCCCTGACGTAATGGCATCCTATACCAACACAGGACTTTAAAACATCCATGTTCTGAACTTTTTTGAACCTTCTAAGCAAGTTTCCTCAGCCTGTTTTCTCCTCTATACACTTTTTGTTTAATATTCTGCCATTTCCAATTTGCTTTTTTGAGGTTCATTTACAATGTTTTTGAGCTGTGTTTGCTCTAGAGAGTAAGGAAGGAATTTTCTTTCCGACAAGGTCCTAACCTTTGACACCCATCAGTCATTCGTGTTGCTAGTAGTGCAACTGAGAATTCTCTTGCAGATAAAGCTTTACTGGTTTCTGGAGTCTTTAAAACAAGGCAACAGTTAAACTTTAAGAACATGGCTTCCACCTGGGAAGCATCCTGTGTTTCAGCTAAAACCAGGCCGTAACATAGCAAACAGGTCAAGAATGAGTATAACTCTGCTTATATCCTGAGGTCCTCACGGTTTAAAAAAACCAATAATGAAATTAACCACTATGGCCTCAGGCCAGCCTGTTGCCAATACTCAGCTGTTAAAAATTCAGGCTTAAAACTTCTCAAGTTTGCACTCCACACCACTCAGCAAACTGAAACAACTTCCTTGAACTTTACTAATATGACTCCAAGCAAGCAACCATGTAGACTCTACAGGAAGAAATTCAAGGCTCTACTCAGGTGGAGCAAAGTTGTAGGGAGATGACAAAATCTATTTGAAAAGGAGAGACATACTTAGTTTGAGATTCTCTCATGGGTAACTGCACATTTCTCTAATCTGAAGAAAGCCTCAAAAGTCACAAGTGAATGACCTCCAGCTAAAACAGAGGCAGCAATGGTCAAAATAGTGTAAGTAGTTTCTGGGCATGATTCCACTGACATCCAGTGGGCCACACCCTCTTCATTCTCCAAAGCACTTCTAATTTTCACACTCAAGGCTTCATGCTCAGCCAGCTGCCCAGCAGAGAACAAAAAACTTTTCCAGTGGTGTGTGACAGCTGGTGGACAGGCACAAGTTTGGAATAGAAATGCTGCCTGCTATATACATTAGAAAACAGTAAATTGCCTGTTTCCAGTGAGATCTTCCTTGCTAAGAGGAAAAATTACAGCAGAGAATTTATCTGAATGTGTTTAGTGGTATGAAGCAAAGAAGTTTGACTTTTATTTATGCCTGAAACAGCTGAATATGTTGTGTGTCTACAAGTTTAAATAAAGTATATGCATGCATTTCAATTAAGAGGTGATAACAGATGGTAAATAATTAATTTTAAATGTGTTTATCACAACAACCTGTGCTACCAAGTAACAGCTTTCAAAGCTAGGAATCTGATTGCCATACGAAAACTAGAAGCTACTGAAGTACTTCAACAATACTGCGGAGTCATGGAAACATTCACTAATTGCAGTGAGAATCAGTGTAGTGGCCTGTAATAACCTGCTAGGATGTTAGTTTATGTTATCTTCTAAAAAAATTATCTCCATTGCATCAGTGGAATTTTAAGGACAGAATTGCAGCAAAGCCCTATCATCGGTTCATAGAACCCTGGGGACAAAAAGTATTATTTCTGCTTTCCTTGGTGTGTCCTGTGGCCTGTATGTAACCTTACTAACGGTACAGGGATCTAAGAAGCCAACTGTAACTATGCCATAGAGAATTATAATTAATATTTTTAGATCTAAGTTTTCTCCTATACCATGGACAAGTGACAACAAAGCTAAAAACGTTGAGCATTTCTAATTTCCTTATCCTGTCTATCTATAGAATTCAGCAGCTGGCCTGCTGGTTTATTAATCAGCTCCACTCAGATGCTGAAGCAGCTCAAAGGCAAGAACAATGTGAGCTTTTTTTTGTGATGGGGCCTCCCTACGGAAACATGACAAAACAAAACCAGAAGAAAAGACAGATGGGAGATAAAATTAACTTAGAAGGAAATTTCCTGGAAGCTGAAGAACTGTGTTTGAATGTGCCAGTTACTACATGGTACAGTAGAAGGCCAAGACAGGACGCATAAGGCCAACATGGGAAAGGAGAAACCAAGGCTTGCTTATAACCTGATTTTACATTCTTGTGATATATTTGAAATTAACAAGAACATTATAGATAACAATAGGTTATTATAAGGCATCCTATAACAGATATTCTCTTTGGATGGAACAATGAATGTGTGTATGCACAGGTCCTTAAAGTAGGTCTTGGTCAGTCAAGTTTAAAACTGATTCTTACCAATTTTCTCCTAAATCTCTCTCATTCCTTGTCCTTGCAACAAACACCCTCCCTGGCGTGAAAAAATCGTGCGGGGNCACACCCACAGCCTTCAAGGAAAATGGTTAATCAGAAGAAAAATTGTATGTGTCTGTGTATGTGTCTGGATGTCTTCAAATCTAGAGATGCAGCTTTCTGGAGATCGATGGCATTACTCATCAGAAAAAATTTACTAGACTCAGTCCTGGGTGAAATTTAACAGCTTATGATATATAAGAGATCAGAGCAGATGATTCAAAGATGCCTTTTGGCCTGGAAGTCTATTAATCTACAGAAAGTGTAACATCACTCTGGGCAGGGTGCAGGTGCCCACTGCTGGCAGTGGGGGCTGCACAGGGGTGTCTGTGAGGAGAGGCCGGGGACAGCCAGCTCCAGAAGACCAACTGCAGGGCATAGCTGAGGCCTTCAGCCATGCTGGTGGCACCTCAGGGAAAGTGTATTTAAGAAACAGCAGAAAACATCAGAGAGGGAGAAGGAGGGAACAAAATGGAGAAACAGCAGAGGGAACACCAAGGTCAGAGGAGGAGGAGCAGCTCCATGGCGGGGCAGATATTCCCCATGGATAGCCCATGCTGGGGCAGAGAAGAAAGGAGCAGCAGAGAGAAACTGCTAGGCTGACCGTGGACCCACCACATTCCCACCCTCTCATACCACTCGTTGCCCTGTTGAAGAGGCTGAGCATGACCTGCAGTCATAACAAGGGAGGAAGGAGACAGGAATGAAGGAGTCAAGTTGAGCCTGAGAAGGGGGGACAGAAAGCTGTGGTTTTAATGTTTGTCTTTTTGTTTCCCGCTACTGAATCAGTAATTAAATATTTATTTTAAATGAAAATAAAGAGTTTATTTTCCCCAAACTAAATCTGTTTGGCCTGTAACAGTAGTTTGTAAGGCATCTGCATCTGTCTGCATCTTGACCCATGAGCTTTCTCACTCCTGTTCTTCCTAACTTCTGCCTCCATCCCACTGAGGTGGAGGAAGTGAGTGAGCGGACAGGTGGGAGTTTGGTTGGTAGCCAAGACTAACCCACCACATGGCTCAAAAAAGAAAGCCTATGGAACTACTGAGAAAAAGTAAGTTCAATGCACATCTATGAAGCCTCCCAATCTGAGTATATTTGATCAGTTTTCAAATATGATGACTAGACAAGAGACACTCACACATCACTTGCAGATCATCTGCCTGGCCATTATTGTTATGCAGTTTACCACCACCACCAACAGATTGCATAAAAAGAATTTATGATGCAGTTCATCATCTGAAGTTTCCTCTTGCACTTTGAGTCAACACTAGATCATTGATACCAAGCCCTGCTAGAAAATGAACATTTTACACTGGTAACATTTTATGCCTTGGCATCATTTGTGCTGGGTGGTTCTATGGCTTTTGAGAGGAGAGTCTGACTTCAAAACTTTTGTGTGAAAGAATGAGCAAATAAAAAGCAAGCATTCCTTATTTTTCAACTGCAAGCTTGCTTGTGATTTTGACTGACTAAAACATTAGAGATGCAATATATCAAATTTAAGTTTGAGAGTAAAGACAAACAGAACGTTTTCAGGACTCAAGAGTTCAAAAAGGAAGTAGTAAGATCCATTACAGCAGCTAAGGTACCAGAACTAATCACAGGAAAGAATGGTTCATTGCCTTTAATCACCACCTATTCAAACTTTATAACAAAGTTGAATTAGGGAATGGGAACCGCATAAAAATTTGCATGGAAATAACACAAAATATGGATGCGGGAAAGTTTAGTTGTTTCCATTGAACAAACTTTAAAAGTTTGCTATGGAGACATACAGGAAGACGTATGGGAAGAAAAAATAACTCTGATGCAAGCAGCTATATTGTAATTTTGTAAATTATANGTAAAAAAAAAAATATGAAGTGGATGGAAAGGTAGAGGTTGAAGAAAATAGAAATTGATTTTACAACCTTTATCCTCCTCCGGTTAGCTAGCCCTCCCCACTAAACAGCCCTGCCATTACACAAGGTAAGAACTAACCTCAAGAAAAAGTGATTCTCCAATTAATGCGATTATGATTTTAAAAAAAGTTTTTGCTATTTGTATTACAGAAGCAGCCAAAAACATGTTGACATCCTTCCTCTTTAGCAACATGAAGTGTACTTCACTGAAGTTAACAAGTAAACTTTAATCTACTACAGAGAATACCAGTGATCGAGAAGCTGACAGAAAATAAATAAGCATTTTAAAAGCAAACATAAGGCCACACCCACAGCCTTCAAGGAAAATGGTTAATCAGAAGAAAAATTGTATGTGTCTGTGTATGTGTCTGGATGTCTTCAAATCTAGAGATGCAGCTTTCTGGAGATCGATGGCATTACTCATCAGAAAAAATTTACTAGACTCAGTCCTGGGTGAAATTTAACAGCTTATGATATATAAGAGATCAGAGCAGATGATTCAAAGATGCCTTTTGGCCTGGAAGTCTATTAATCTACAGAAAGTGTAACATCACTCTGGGCAGGGTGCAGGTGCCCACTGCTGGCAGTGGGGGCTGCACAGGGGTGTCTGTGAGGAGAGGCCGGGGACAGCCAGCTCCAGAAGACCAACTGCAGGGCATAGCTGAGGCCTTCAGCCATGCTGGTGGCACCTCAGGGAAAGTGTATTTAAGAAACAGCAGAAAACATCAGAGAGGGAGAAGGAGGGAACAAAATGGAGAAACAGCAGAGGGAACACCAAGGTCAGAGGAGGAGGAGCAGCTCCATGGCGGGGCAGATATTCCCCATGGATAGCCCATGCTGGGGCAGAGAAGAAAGGAGCAGCAGAGAGAAACTGCTAGGCTGACCGTGGACCCACCACATTCCCACCCTCTCATACCACTCGTTGCCCTGTTGAAGAGGCTGAGCATGACCTGCAGTCATAACAAGGGAGGAAGGAGACAGGAATGAAGGAGTCAAGTTGAGCCTGAGAAGGGGGGACAGAAAGCTGTGGTTTTAATGTTTGTCTTTTTGTTTCCCGCTACTGAATCAGTAATTAAATATTTATTTTAAATGAAAATAAAGAGTTTATTTTCCCCAAACTAAATCTGTTTGGCCTGTAACAGTAGTTTGTAAGGCATCTGCATCTGTCTGCATCTTGACCCATGAGCTTTCTCACTCCTGTTCTTCCTATCTTCTGCCTCCATCCCACTGAGGTGGAGGAAGTGAGTGAGCGGACAGGTGGGAGTTTGGTTGGTAGCCAAGACTAACCCACCACATGGCTCAAAAAAGAAAGCCTATGGAACTACTGAGAAAAAGTAAGTTCAATGCACATCTATGAAGCCTCCCAATCTGAGTATATTTGATCAGTTTTCAAATATGATGACTAGACAAGAGACACTCACACATCACTTGCAGATCATCTGCCTGGCCATTATTGTTATGCAGTTTACCACCACCACCAACAGATTGCATAAAAAGAATTTATGATGCAGTTCATCATCTGAAGTTTCCTCTTGCACTTTGAGTCAACACTAGATCATTGATACCAAGCCCTGCTAGAAAATGAACATTTTACACTGGTAACATTTTATGCCTTGGCATCATTTGTGCTGGGTGGTTCTATGGCTTTTGAGAGGAGAGTCTGACTTCAAAACTTTTGTGTGAAAGAATGAGCAAATAAAAAGCAAGCATTCCTTATTTTTCAACTGCAAGCTTGCTTGTGATTTTGACTGACTAAAACATTAGAGATGCAATATATCAAATTTAAGTTTGAGAGTAAAGACAAACAGAACGTTTTCAGGAGTCAAGAGTTCAAAAAGGAAGTAGTAAGATCCATTACAGCAGCTAAGGTACCAGAACTAATCACAGGAAAGAATGGTTCATTGCCTTTAATCACCACCTATTCAAACTTTATAACAAAGTTGAATTAGGGAATGGGAACCGCATAAAAATTTGCATGGAAATAACACAAAATATGGATGCGGGAAAGTTTAGTTGTTTCCATTGAACAAACTTTAAAAGTTTGCTATGGAGACATACAGGAAGACGTATGGGAAGAAAAAATAACTCTGATGCAAGCAGCTATATTGTAATTTTGTAAATTATATGGACCTGTAAATTATTCACATCTTACAGCAACTGTTTTTCCTGTAAAAGGAGATTACCACCTTTTCCAAGAACAATTCTTATGTAATTAAAACTAAGATTTTATAATGTTGTAGCTTATATCAGAAACATAATTCTAGAACTTAATTACACAGATATTTGCTATATTTTTCTATTTTGTGGTTATGGGGCGTGGAGGAAATTTATTACCTCCTTGTTGGTCTCTGATATAGACAAATACATTAACAAATACTATGCAAATACCATTTCTAGGGTAGCTGTGGTTTATTCCTTAGTTCATCTAACATTCAAATTTTTAAGATTCTGTAGTGACTGCCTTCCTAAAGCTGATTCTTTTTAATTCTAATGAGATATACCACTGAACACATTTATTTCTATTTATGGAGTAAAAGTTTGCAATAATGACATATATACATTCAGATGTGCATCCTTCAACTACTATTCTGACTACATTTAAGGTGCTTATGTTATTGTGTTAAGAAAAAAAGAAAAGAACTGATGACTTAGTGTTTTGAATCAAAAACTGGAAAAGGAAATAGAGATTTTTCTACTTCCATGAAAACACAAGTACGTACAAAGCAGAGTGGTAATACTTTGAGGCTAAATCATTGAAATAAAAGCAATCAGGATGTGGTTTGGAAAATTCTGAAGTCTAATCACATAATTGGGATATAAAACATACTAGAGACATGTAAGTCCTTTTCCCTTCCTTTTAACCATTCCCAGAAGAGAGTATTTTCTGACCTGTTTTTGAATGCAAGCTCCTTCTTGGTTCCTCAGGCCCCTCAATTGGTTGGTCAGCAAGGAAAACTCGTGCCTGGTCCACAGCATTGAGAATGGTTTGCTCTTTATCCTTCAGTTCACGCCGCAGTGCCTTTTGAGAAGGGAAAGAAGAATGCCATTTGTAACTTGATCTTGTGAACAACAGATGCTATACTATTTGTCCGTTTTCACCTCTTTGTTCAGACCTGTCTAGTGAGTGACTAATAGCCAACATGTCATTCAGACTGCAAGATAAAATGTAAATTTTACAAAACAGAAACAGCAAGAAATTAATTAAGGCTAGAAGGGTAAGTTTTATCGAACTGTCTTAAAGAATTGAACACAAGAAAGATGATGATGATAGATATTAAAAACACTCACCTAAGAGAAACAAACTACTACATTTAACTTCTAAAACAAAAAAAAAATAGAATTAAAGGGTTTATTGCTATTAACAGGATTGCTAATACATAATAGATTACTACAATAGACTATTTTTTCTTTTTTTTGGTAGCTGGAGTGACTGAAAATTGCATCTACTGAAACTTCAGAAGATAATTTCACAACTGCTAAAAAGAATTGCAAAAGCACTTCACATTCCTTAGAAAATGCTATCTCTTATTTGTGTCTCCTATTTATTAAAATTTTTAAAACTTAGAAGATATGTAACCAGAACTTTTATGATGAGAATACATTCTGAAAAAAACATCCTTCAGATTAGCCAAGAATATATTGAGCCTTATTATGCAGAAACAATTGTGCCTTCTAACAGAAAAAAAAAAAAAATTAAGATTTTTTCATGCTAATGGAAATGAATTTCAGCATATTTTGTTCTCCAGCAGTTACTACTTTTTTTAAAGGGTTAAATGTAATCACTCTTTTTAAAAAAAAAAAAGTGTTCATAAGTAGCTGTCATGTTTCTTATAAAAAATTGAATGGAAGAAAATGCTTTAAGTATAAATCTGTCCCACCTAGAAGGAAACTGCCTTGCAACTTTTATTTGTTACTTTCTACGAATAGAAACACAAAAGAAGATACTTTAAACGTTATCAAAAAGCTATGCTTAGTTTTTCCAATATATTTTTTAGCTCTAATTACAAAATCACAGCTTAGTTTGCTGACACAATGTGCTCAGGCCCCATTCCAGCTCAAGAAAAGCAGTTAGTCTGCGTTCACATTACATAACGAAATGAGTGCTTTCCATTACAGAAAATTGTGAAAAACGGTTACCATGAAAGTCGCACAAATGCTACCTCATCCTCCCCATCAGTAAGTCTCTCGATGCCACAAACCAAAAAAAACACCTACCTCTTGACTTTAGCTTAGCAGCAGGCAAGGTGTTATTTTCCCCCCCTTCTCCCCCACTTTATTCCTTTATCCTCCTCATCTTCCCAAATCCTGCAATTCCTCTCACTCTACTTCTGCTCCAAATGAAATAAAACCACCAAAACCAAACAAAAACTAATCACTGAAAATATGCTAACCTCCATTACATTTGGGAACTTGCATTATACAGTCCTATCTTCAGTAACCATTAACTATTGTCTTTATACAAAAAACTCTTCAGAACAGTGTTATCTCTACATGCTTTTGTACAGTAACAATAAGAAAAATAAGCCCTACTCTTTGTAGGATTCAGTGTATACAATGTTTAATAAGAAAAAAATCGTAATTTAAAAACCAAGCCCTACTTTGTAAAAAAGAAACCGAAGTATTGTAAAAGCAACACCCCTGAAGAATCCCTTCAAATCAGCACAGTATGTGTCAATATTTTAATTTCACATAACACACCTTAGAATAAGACTCTTCCAAATCACCCTTATGTTACAAATCACAAAAACATTCTCTATGCAGGTATTTGTTTCAGGAAAGAAGGAAGACAGGAAACCATTATGAGTACTGTGCAATTAAGGTTCAAAAACTACCGATTTAAAAAGCTTTTGGTTAGTAGAGCCTGTGTGGATGCATCATTAAAATACAATCTTAACTTTTCATTTCCAAGATTTTGTCAGAAACAGACGGGTGATTATTTTACTTCAGTGTGAAGTAGGAAATCTTTCCAGAATTACTTTTTTCCCCTCCACGTAATTTCCCAAATATTTCCAAAGCATACAAGAAAAAGAAGGCTATGACAGGTTTTGAGCCTACTAATAAATTTCAGCAGTTAGAAATAATCTAGAGATGGATCTCTTTTGCTGTGTCTCTCCTGTTTACCTTCACATATTGTGTTCATCAATTTCTCCTGATCACCCTCAATAAAACTTCAATCAAGTTTGACCTAAGAGACCTTGGATTTAATTTGCTGTCCACCTCCAGCATCCCTGCCACTGAAGCTGTTCAAATTGAGGTTGACAACACAAAGGTTTTAAGACTTTGGCCCATCAACTCTAAGTCATCCATGGCATTCCTTATTAATATATCTTGACAAAGAAATCTTTTAGCATGAAAGAAACCTTGCACATGAAATAATAATATTGACATAATTTAGTAGTAAAGAAGAGTATCTTAAGCACACCACAGACTTCTTACATTATAGTTTACACATTTTTTTATTATGCCACAAAAATAATTTTTAGAACAGCCACTCAGACTTGCATGACTGTATTCCTTATTTCTTAGCAATACTCGATTTATCTCCCTGTCTCTCTCTTTCTGCCAGTAAACAAGAACAGCAATGAGAGTATATGATGCAAGAATAACCAGAAATATCAGTAATACCCTCTTTTCCTTCCAGGCAAACCTCTCTGCAACAGAACAAAAAAGAAACTCCCTTATAAATCTAATCTCAAGCTCAAATGCCACCTGTCTTGAGTGGACTGAAGAAAGATCTCATTGGGGAAAAAAAAAAAAAAAAAAAAAAATCACACCTACAAGAACACTACAGAGTAAAAGTAAGTCATAAAAAGCCCAGCACAGCACGTAAAAGCTGCAATACTGAATTTGATTATTGTATTAAAGATTTTTATATAATAACAATTGCAATCATGTATTTTGATGTTTTATTTAGTTTCGCAAAAGGTACCTCCCCAATGGCTACTCAGAACGGATGCAGCTCTTTCAGTAGAGAAGTATATTACTGTGTCACTTCGTTCCCCCTTGTTTGTCATTAAGGACAAAAATAGTTAAAGCATTCGTACAGCTTTGAGTGTAGCACAGGTTTTGGTAGAGGGAGAATTCTTCCCCTGTAGGTAGCTATACTTTTCAGGGAGAAAATTAATACTAGAGTTTTGGTATAGATTAAATAATAAGTGAAGATATGGCAGAAGACTTGAGAGGCATCTCAAAACTTGTCACTGAAACTGTCCATTTATAAGGTAAACACATGGATGCAAGTATTTTTTGAGTCCAGTGGGTACGCAGATGTGAATGCAAAATGCGAATGTGAACAGTCAGCACACAGACAGCACAATTTTTTTTCCCCACATGACACTCCTTTATATTTGTAAAGTACAATCATAGTTTAAAGCTATATTGGTCATACAAAAAGGGGCTGTATGCAAGTTCGAATGCAATTCATACCAGCATATATCATACTACAATTAAAAACTGTACAGTTAATGTATACGTTAGGTAATGGTCTAAAATGCAAGCTTCACTTCCCTCAGTAATCTGACAGGTGACAGACTACCAAATGCCAGGTCTATGCTTCCAACTGTTTTATTGCATTTGCAAATTCATTCTTACTTCCTACATAAACAAGGACATGGATTTTTAAAGATTCCTGGGGAAACCAACACTAATTTTAGACGTTCTTGGTTCTTATAAAAGAAGGGAAAAAACCCCTGGAAACCTAAAGTCTGGTGTGCTGATGCAGTGTCAACACAAACAGTTTTCAGAACTGACGTTAGGTAACACTAGCCAAGAATAATTAAAAAAATCCTCCTTTGAGACCTGAAAGAATTCTTCCACTGGTAGATGGACAGGGGCCCACAAAACTACACTCTTGAAATGTTTTATGCAGCATCACACCAAGCAACAACTACGAACAGCATTGCAGGATTCATTTTGCAGGTTACTTCAAGTCAAGTTACTTGACTAAGGCAGAGTAACCCAGGACCCCACTAACACAATCCTCCTCTCAGGGAAGGAAACAAAGGAGTGTTAGCTCCCTGTTTTACAACCATTAGCAAATTATTTACTCTCTATTTTGATTTGTTCCTCTTTTGGTAACTGTGAAACATGTTTTGCCCGTTATAACTTTGGAAATTATATACCATTTATTCTGTTCTAATAAAATAATCTAACCCATTTGCCGTCTCTTCATTAGAGATGCTTTTGATTTCTAATATGACAACTAACTATTCTAAAAAGCTACTATTTTTTAACTTACTGTCTGAATTTATAGACCAGGAATTTGCCTAAACCAAGGCCTTCCAAAATTTCTGTTGGGAACGCTTTGTAGCAGAAGCCTTTTCCACTCTTGAAAAATTAGAAAGCTAGAAAAACTTTGGCTATGCATGAGTTTTTACACTGTTTAGTGTATCCTGTAAGCACCTATTTCCTTCAGTTGCATCTTAAAATTATTTTTCAAGCGTAGTACGTGGGCTTCCAAAATTATGCACTGTTGATTTACAGCCTCTTTTTTCCTCTTTTGAATTGTGCAGGCTTGTACAGAATAATTTGAGGAGCAGATCAGCTTAATAGTTCCAACAGATGAAGGCAAAGCTAATTTCAAAGGAAACACATGGGATGTTTCTTAAAAACAGAAGATATTTAAATCAGGTCTCATTATGCACTCTTTCAAGGAAGTAAAGATGCACGTTATTGTAACTCATATCAGTTTATCATATTGTAGCTTTATGTGCCCATCAGCAGCTCCTGTAGCATTTAATTACTTAGTCATCTTTATTCTCCACCCGGTGCTTGAAAAACCTCCTGTTACTTTTATACACTAAAATAAAATGGAAAAAATCATCCGTGGCATATAACAGGATGGGAGAATAAGTAGGATGATTAAGAAAACTTGAAGAATTGAAAGAGGAATTGTTTATAAAGATCACACAGAGATCAAGATTGTGACCGAGTCTCTGCCAGCTGTCTGCATCATTAAAGAATCAACTAGAAAGAAAATAAGTGTAGCATGTTTAAAAGCTGCTCCCTCATGACAGACACTATTTAATATAGCACGTATACATAAAATTTCAAAAGTAAATATTTTGGTCTCTGGACACACCTCTATGTGAAAGTCAGTTTTATAGTGTATCCATCCCAGCTGACAGACAATACATTCAAATAAAGAGCAATATTTAATTTGAGATGGTGCTTCTCACCATGCATTTACCTGTTATTACTTCATACTTAATCTATGTGGCAAGAGAAATGATGAAGGAGAAACATGGTGCCCAATATATGACCATTAATACCTGGAGATACATATAGACACGTGCAGCACATTGGACTTCAAAGATGACACCCAAACCCACATGTTCTGATAATCAGTGACAAATAGAGACCAGCACCAGAATAAGGAAAGGAAGGCCAAATATTAGAAGGAGGAGGGAAGCTTAAGACTTTCCCTTTGATTTATCAAAAAAATGGAAAATTAAAAAAAAATAGAAAAAAAAAGAAATTACAACAGACTAGAAATAATAGGAGGAAAAAAAAAATAAATAGGGGCATTTCTTCACTGAGACTATTTGTCCCTTGATAATTTCCCTTCCCAGTCTTGTATATGGATGAGTGCATGTGGTCATGGCTATTTACCGAAAATATCACCCACCTCTGTATACGCATTAATAGATATGCATTACATGAAATAAGCATCTATATCTAATTCTCAAAGTGCTTCACAGTAGTACAGCCAAAGAGACAGAAGATGGAAAGTATGCTTTATCATCTACTCTTCAGACTTACAGACATGAAATATGAAGCTGTTACTAACATTTTAAAAACTAATAAACTTACAATCTCAAACTGCATCTACGGATTTATGTGGTGACGTCTTAATTAAGAAAGGGTAATTGACTTCCTTCTGAACTTGTTAAAGTAGTTAAAAGACATTAAGGCTATTTTCTTCATTTTCTTCTAGCAGCATTTTAAAATCAGAAGGTTTTGAAGCCTCTCTGGAAAGTTTTAATTTACAATAACCTTGCAGAGACTTTGAAAGGATTCCTTTGTGCACCAGAAAAGAATCGAATACTACATCGTAATGGCAGAGGTAAGCTTAATTCTCATACAGATTGCATCAAAAAAGACATTAAAAAGCTATTCTTGAATTAAAGTGTACAAGCCTACACTTCTTTCTAAAAATTAAAATAGAAGTTGTTTTTCACACACTTAATGATTTGCCAAGAAAGAACCTCTCTAGTCTTTTCTGAAGGAAGAACTGCTGCAAGTCATGCATTCCCTCAAGACGCTACAGGATCTAAATCCAACTAGGGATGAAGGGAGACTGCTTAATTGAGCAAAGGTTTCAAAAATGACTCATAATGATCGTCATTGATATGTCTTCCAGCACCAACAATCTTATGTAACTGGATTTCATATTTCCTAGTCCACTGAAATGAGACTTTATTTGTGTTTCTAGGTCAATGATAACCAAGCCTTGGTTGCCCTGAGAAGTTTGGAGGGCTTGACAGAACATAGTCTTAGGCAGTAGAAACCATGGAATGCTTGCAGCTTTTTTTTTTTTTTAAAAATATGATTTGGAACTATGTTAGAAAAAATACCATACTGTGCATCTCTGAGCTGCTGCCAAAGGCATTATCATCAAAACTGTTTTTCTAAAGATATATGATTATTGTTCTTCACACAAAAGTAATCTGAAAAGACAGAGATCTCATTGTGTTAACACAAATTCCTCACTGAATGAACTACCGAAATCCTCAGAATGACAGCCATTATGGATTTCTCAAAAAAGGATAGTGGAACCCTGTTGTGATGGCTTTGCTACACACTTAGCACATAGCCACTGAACATGAAGAAGGGAAAAAGACCTAACAAAGCAAGAAAGCCATTTGTTGAATATTCAACTCTTACTACACATTTCACTGTACCAAGAGAGGGATCTCCTTTCTATGGCTAAGCTTTCTCTCTTATCAATGAAAATATTGACCAGGACTGTTAAAGGGACAGCAATCTGTTTTTCTTTTGTTTTTCTGTGCTCTAGTTTTTTAATGGAAAAAAATAAATTAAAG
The DNA here is from genome assembly GCA_013397275.1 of Burhinus bistriatus. Lineage (NCBI taxonomy): Eukaryota > Metazoa > Chordata > Aves > Charadriiformes > Burhinidae > Burhinus > Burhinus bistriatus. The sequence goes on along the minus strand of VYXH01005883.1, from coordinate 454,397 downwards.
TATCATATAAGCAAAATAGAAGAAAACCTGCTAGAATACAATGCTCTTTTGCTCATCTAGCCAGTTACTAAGCTAACTGAGCATATTTTGGTCTAAAGCCATTGTAATATGACAGCTAAAAAAGGGCATGAGAATCATTAAATTTGATGGCTTGAATAAAACTACACAAAAGTAGTAGACTAAACCAGGCTTGTTTTACATTGCTATGCACAGGAAAAAAAGTAATGTTTTTAGCAGTGCTTTTAGGAAAAAAAAAATCTGTTTAACATACCTAATCAAGATTTTATATAAGAATTCATACAGGTTGCACTTCAGAGGTAGCAAAAATGCCTGAGTCAGGGTGTGGAGTCTGACAGAGAGGGAAGCTCTTGAAGCTTTCCACTCTTCAGGTGATGGAAAAAAGTAATCATCCTGCTAGCAGTGGAACCAATTTTCAAATGCCAAACTGCTTGTAAATACACATTCAGTTTTACATCAAAGGACTACAATGTGCTTTTAGTGAAGGAAAATTAATCCCACCAACCTCCATTATGGGAAGATGACAACTATGCTGTATCAACAACCCCGCAAGACTAGACTTTTTTTTTTTTTTTTTTTACTTTGTTTTTTAAACCTACTCTGAGCAAAGTCATGGCTGGGTTTGCAGTGCAGAAAGAGAAATGAACATGCAACTTCTGGTTTGGATTTTTCCTGGAGAAGAAGATCACAAAGTTCATACTAAAAGGGTTAACCAGCAAGTTGTGATGTTAACATATGCTTGTGTTTAACAATTACAGATGATCAAACCCTCCATTTTAGATCAGATCCAAATAACAGCACTTCAAAAGTTAAATACCCTTGAACACTAGGCCAAGGTTCAAAACAAACTGGAGAAGAAAATGCCATCTACATATCTATACAGTTCACAAAAATACTTTCAGGGGTTTTTTTTTTGTAAGACACACACATGTACATACAGCTGTAAAATAGTTCACTGTGCCACAATGAATTATAAAACAGTAATATGCTTAATGAAACCACTTCAGTCCTACAGTTACTGCTCTACAAAAACATTTGAGGCAGGACAGGCAGCAAGTGCTCTGCATCACTGATGAAAAAACAGGTTATGTAGTACTGATGTGCACCTTACTTCAGGAAAGGCACACCGAAGCACCAACCCAGAGATAAGGAAAACTAACAGCAATTTGAAACTTCTCATTTTATTCTTGACTACATTACTGGTTTTAGAAATGCTACTGATGAGATATATTCCCATAAGAACCCAACAACTTAAAAATGAACAGTTTAACAAATAATGCATTTCCAGTCATTCCTTTCAGGTATCACTTTGTCATTGACTAATATAAGCAGACTAGAAAGATGACAGGCTGTGATGTAGCAATCACTTCACAATTATTTTGTATTTCAGATACTTTTACAGTTAGCTGAAAGGACAGAACCAGATCTAGAGCAAAATCAATTTATACCACCTCTCCTGCCTCAATCACTTGAGCAGGATGTGGAGTCTACTTTAATAAGGGCTTCTCCTTTACAAGTGACCAGATGGCAAAAGTGATTTAAAAATCTGACATGAGATGCAAAGGCTTTAAAAAGTTCAACCTTCTAATAGCTATTAGACTTCTAAAATTAGTGTGTGATCTAGAAACTCTGGACTACACTTAAAAAAAACAAACCCAAAATGTAAAACAAAGCCAACCAAATGGAAACGGTATATGCAGGAAAACCCAATACTCTCCTCATTCCTCCATCTTCAAAGCAGTTGCTTTTTTTTAGGAAAACTTGTTGGTTTCCATTGCTACCACAGTTGTTTATTATAAAAATACAAGAGTAGCGACCTTTTACTATCTGTGAACTACACTGAATATTTTTTTTAATTAAAATGTTGTTTTAAAGAAAAAAAAAAAGTTCACCAACCATGACGCTTTAGATACGTATGCCAAAAGAAACGAGAGGCCTTCTGCCATTTTATATGAAATATGTGAAAAACATCTATCATTCCTACCAGTACAAAGGATTTGTTTAATATTGAATATTGGCAGCATCTACAAACTGAAGGCATCTTCCAATATAGAAGAAAACAAAAGTGATTTGATAGTATCCGTGGAATTAGCATGAAAATGAACTGTCAGTAATTTTTAAAACAATACTCCATTCTCTAAGTATATGGAATTAGAATAAACTCTACTATCCATGCAACTCTGGGAGGAAGACATTGTGGATTTTTCACAAAGAATCCAGCCTCAAATTCGTGAAGACACAGTCTCTGAGGATTCTGTAATCCATCACAAGTAGCATGGGCATTCACGTACATCTCTGATCAACAGAAAGTGGGAAGAGAAGTAACCCTCTCTACTTGCTCCATTTTCTTTTGCCTGTCCCCAAAACCTCTGCTGCTGGCTCCTGTCAGAAACAAGGCAACAGTTTATATGAAATTTAGGGACAAACCAGAACTTTTATTTTAACATGTGCAAGAACTGGTGTCCAGACAAAGGGGACTGACACTAAGAAATCAGCAAAGATGCAATGCCATTTTAAATTGCCTGCAAAAAAACCCCAAACAACCCCACAGGAAAACATCACTGTACAATGCCAAATAAAACATTGCAGCGAGTCTATTTCAAAGGCATTTAAAGAGATTATATTCTCAAAAAATGAACCTTCAAGACAAGGCAATATATCATCAAAATAAGGATCCTTCCATTTGAGATTAAACTGTTTTCTAGAGCTGTCTACAGAACAGAAGATATATAGTCTTCAAAGTTTTACCTCCTTTGAAGAAGCAAGGGAAATTTGTGTCCTCAATGCTAACTCTAATTAGCTTCAAACTGTGCAACTGTGCAGTGCATAGCATATAACAGTGTAGTTTTGGACCAGTTTTACTACTTAGTTACATAAACCCCCAAGAAATGAGGTGGAAATGGTGGAAATGCTGTCAGTGTCAAATTCGCGTCTCTTCTTTATGGGTCGCAACTGGTATAACTTCTGCTTTTTTTAAACAGAAAATACTCTCAGGGAAAGGTGTAGGAGGGATAAAGAACCAAAAAAAAAAGCTTTTTTTTTTAATGCCTTCTAAACACACAATGCCTCCAGCCCGACACAAGACACACAAAACATCTGCTGCATATTGAACGGCTGATTACTTAATTTAGCAAGAGTACTCAAATATTCTATTAGCACTAGTAACCACATATATCTGCTCTGTCTTGGACTATTTCCCTGCACCATGCAATGGTAACTATCTACCTTTTCAACACAACAGAGAAATTCCTCTTTCTTTGCTTGCCAGCAACAGACAGGCTTGGGTTTGTTTAGCCTGTATTATTACTGAGCACTGATGAATTGTCAGCATTAACAGGCCGTAAGATTCTTGCTTCAAACTGAGATGATAATACCATTAATATGGTATAACAACATTAACATGGGTGCTGCATTGTTGTTGTTAAGAGCAGTTAAACTCAGGTCACCTTTTCCTCATTTTGGGTAATCAAAATTTCCTCTGCACGTCTTCAAACAAACATCAGTGGGACAAGTCTAATATGTTTGGTCTCGTAACCTAACTTTACTATTAAATAGTACCTACCATATTACTGCAGAGGTCTTGAGAAAGGTTTTTAGTAATTGCAGTTCAAACTGCAGACACTCAAGAGCAACTTTATGGTATGCAGCACTATGAATATTCGTCCAATATATGAAGATAGGATGCACTTTGTGAGCATGTCCATGTCTCACACCTGAGAAAGGTTTCCCGTAACATTAGCCTTCTTAGTGTAAGTGTGCATCAGAGGCCCCACTGATGAATTGCTATCATCCGAAAAAAAAGGGTTGTACTGCATGACATCATCTATAAATTATAAATAATCAAAAAAGTGAGATCACTGCAAAAAGCCTCAGAGGAGCATCTCCTGTCTGACAGTTGCGTAACGGGATGAGTATTTCCCCTCTGCAGGAGGAAGCACAGGCACCAGAGCCCAGCTGAATGCTGAAGTAGCAAAATGCTAGAGACCAGCTGCAATTTGAGACTACCTGTAGTGTTCCTCTTCTGGTTTTTGGGTTCAGTTGTGTATGTATGCATGTACATCTACATGACAGAGGAGTGCTACTGGAAATCCCTTCAGAAGCATACATCCTGTCAAAACTAATTACTCCTCTTTCTTAGAAACAGTCACTTTGGTTTCTCTTCAGAAGCAAATGGTCTAGACAGACAACTGAATAATTACTAAACAGTCAACATCTGTCCTCTACTGACAGATTCTCCCTGTGCAGCAGAATACCAGAGTTGGGGACAGGCAGCAGAAGAGCAGCTACACTGGCTCTGAACAAAGGTGCTGTGTCACCAGGACCAGCTGCAAGTCATGTAAATCAAGTGATGCTCAAAGGAAGGAAAAAAATGCCTCAAAATTATCAGAGTTCACACAGAAAGTTTTCCCCCAACAAACTGCAATTCCTTATTATGCTTGCACTATGATCTGTCTCATGGTTTGTGTTACATGCTCCCCTCTCCCTAATTCCCTAATCATTTCTCTTGGTTATTTTACATCAGTAAGGTCTACCTCTCCAAGCCTTGCTTCTTTTGGTCTCCACTTTTCTGCTACAGCTTCCCATTTTCAAAACTATCTAAACGGGTAGAGTCTTTGTAAAGCTTACACCACATGGTTGGTTACTGTGATATGACAGATTATACTGGATCTCTGGTTTTGGTCACTTCTCCAAAATTTCCTGTCTCTGGATCATGTGCCAGTATTTCCAACACCTGCTCAGCAGGGAAAAATTATTGGAAAACCACTGCTGCAAAAAATAAGCACTGTTGGTGTTGGGAAATATTCTACTCAAGACAATTCTCCAGGCGTATTTGGGAGGAAGGAATACCTTAAGGGCAACAAGACTGTTTCTCTCTGGTCAGTCACCTCCTTCGGCTGGTTCTAATTGCCATCAGAAGTTACAGGAACATGAAAAAACAGAACTTGACACCTGTGCCATGTCGGTACAAGGCAATGGCATTAAAAAAAAAAAAAGAAAGGAAAAAAGGCAAAGAAAAAAGCAAGCCCCAACTATTAATACGTCATATATTTTATGGCATAGCAGCAATGCAGCAGGTATCACAACGTAGTTGTGGCATTTGGAGGTTTTTTTGGTGGGTTGGGGTGGGTGGGTGTGTTTGGTTTAAGTAGCAGAAGACTTTTCCTCATCATGAATTACACGGAAAACAAATAACAGAACTTCAGCTGGGAGCTTTAGCCTCATGTTAAACAGGGAGCATCGAAACTTGCCACAACATGCAATAGTCTGTATTGCTTTATTAGTTCCACTTCTGCCTCCGCCAACTAAACTTGTCCAACAACAGCTTTGCTAGGTCTTTGCATTTTCAAACAGGTGATTTAACAATGTCTCACAAAGACAACAGAAAACCCAGCTGGACCTGTAAATTAAACTAAGCAGATAAGCAAAAATATATGGCTGCTTTCGGTCAACCCTACCAATAAGAAACTAAGATTGAAACATTGCTGGGCATTCAGTATACATATATTAATAAAAAACAGTGGGTAAACCTGCTTGAAAGTTGACAGTGTTTTGCAAATTGTGTTAAATCATCCAATTACATGGTTGTGCCCTCCTACTATCCAGCTGAGTTTGTTATTTGATTTTAACTTACTGGGTTTTTTAGTAGAAAAAAATTGAAATTCAAATAATCCAGGGAAAGTTCTTCAAGATATCCATGGACATTAAAGAGAAATCTTTACCTTATTTTTCCCTATCACAAGGTTCTTATAATAGCTGTTCGTATAAACCATATTCCTTGATTAAAAATAATTCTGTAAGAATGATTGTTAGTTTGGGGGAAAAAAGCTCTACTGAACATTATTGCAAATGTTGTCATTAACCATTTTTTTGGATGACTACAAAGTCATTTTCCATTTATGAGAAAGAAGTAATTTGATATAACCGGCCCTAATTTGGGGTCAATTAGTGCAAGAGACTACTACTAAAAAGCATACTTCCATGAAGCAAGGCATATTAAAATCAACTCAATTCCAGAAATACCTTCCCACAGAAGGCAGATACATTAGACAGATCACAAAACTTATTACAGAATCATAGAATCATTCCTTATATTCACTCACTTAATTTCCTTTTTCTGTTTTGTTTCTTTTGTTTCTCCAGTAGGAAAAGCTTTTTTTTTTTCCCTCTCCTTTTTAAGCTCGTCAGGCAAAGAATTGGAATATTTTACATGTAGTAAACCCAGCATTTATTAAACAGGATTTCTTTCTCTTTAGAAACTAAGAATTTGAAACCATAAACAATTTCTCATTAAGAAGCAAAAAATGCATGCAATCAAATTGTTATTTTTAGTCCTCAATACTTGGAAACAAGCTGTATGCCATGGCAAAGTTACCTAGTAAAGGTATGGAGAGAAATAGAAGCAATAAGTAAAATGCTGAAGGTATAAACAGTAACATTAAGAACCAACACAGGGAATGTCTTAAAACCAAAGACTAGAATTTATTTTAGTGACTGGATACCATTAGGAATAGCAAAGAATATTCTGACATATCTATAACAATGTTTACCAGAAATGTAAATATCAACTTAAAGCCATTTTAAAAAAAAGTGAAAATGTGCAAACAAGTAGTGCAGCAAGACACCTATACACTGGTCCCTTACCCCAGAAACCCTTAATAAAAAGCGTACACCATAATTTCAGATTTTAAAAATGGTAAAGGAATTTCACTTATTTACTTCATTTATATTGTGTTTAGTAATGGGGTGCTCTAGCTTCAGTGCTTCTAACTCAGGGAAGAAGTCACTGCTTTCTTAGAAATCTCTTCACATTCATCTACGAGTATAATCAAAATGCATCAAGCATGTTTATTTGCTATATATATAGATTCTTAGACCACACACATTGTCTTAGTACCCAAACTTTTCCAGGATAGCATTAAGCAATGTGATTCACATCTGCTCTGCGTATCTTCTTTCATTTTCTCCCAGCAAGAAAAGTACCTTTGTTTTTACATACCACGGGGTTTTGTTTGTTTGTTTTAAATACTGTGTGGTGTTTACTACCAGCCATTCCTTCACATAAGTTTACTCCACAACTTTAGATCCGGTGTTGAAATAAATAGCTTCTTCCTCCTTTTCCAATGCTGCTGCACCACCATCGTGAAAAGCATAAGTAGGAGCACATGGGTGAAAAAGGGGTTTGAGTAACTGCAGCTAAGCAACTATGCTCACCGGACTAAGAATCTCTTAGCTGCCAGAAATGTCAGAAGGGATTATCTGTATTCTCATACAGAAGAGTACAAGAAATCAGGCAAAGGAGGCAGGAGACCTGCATGGATGAGCAATGAGCTTCTGGAAAAGCTCAAATGGAAGAAGGAGGTTTACAGCAAGTGGAAGAAGGGACCAACCACTCGGGAGGAACATAGGAACACTGTCAGAGTATGCAGGGATGCAACGAGGAAGGCTAAGGTCCACTCGGAATTAAACCTGGCAACAGATGTCAAGTACAATACAAAGGGCTTCTTCAAGTACATCAGTAGTAAAAGGAAGAGTAGGGAAAATATGGGCCCACTGCTGAATGAGGTAGGTGCCCTGGTGACAGAGGATGCAGAGAAGGCAGATTTACTGAATGCCTTCTTTGCTTCAGCCTGTACTGCCAATGCAGGCCCTCAGGAATCCCACACCCTAGAGGTAACAGAGAGAGCCCGGAGAACGGAATACTGTACCTCGATTGAGGATGATCAGGTTAGAGATCATTTAGGCAAACTTGACACCCACAAAATCCATGGGCCATGATGTGATGCACCCACAAGTGCTGAGGGAGCTGGCAGACGTTATTGCAAAGCCGCTCTCCATCATCTTTGAAAGGCCATGGAGACCAGGAGGGGTGCCTGAGGACTGGAGGAAAGCTAATGTCACTCCAGTCCTCAAAAAGGGCAAGAAGGAGGACCTAGGAAACTACAGGCCAGTCAGCCTCACCTCCCTCCTTGGAAAGGTGATGGAACAATTCATCCTGGATGTCACCTCTAAGCATGTGGAGGACGAGAACGTTATCATAGTGGTCAACATGGATTCACCAAGGGAAAATCATGCTTGACCGATCTGATAGCCTTCTATGATGGCATGAGTGGACGGGTAGATGAACGGAGAGCAGTGGACATTGTCTACCCGGATTTCAGCAAGGCTTTTGACACAGTCTCCCATAACCTCCTCATAGGTAAGCTTAGGAGGTGTGGGTTAGATGAGTGGACAGTGAGGTGGATTGAGAACTGGCTGAATGGCAAAGATCAGAGAGTTGTGATCAGCAGCACAGAGTCTACTTGGAGGCCTGTAGCTAGCAGTGTTCCCCAGGGGTCAATACTGGGTCCAGTCCTGTTCAACATACTCATCAATGACCTGGATGAAGGGATGGAGTGTTTGCTGATGACACAAAACTGGGAGGGGTAGCTGACACACCAGAAGGCTGTGCTGCCATTCAGCACGACCTGGACAGGCTGGAGAGTTGGGCAGAGAGAAACCTCATGAAGTTCAACAAAGGCAAGTGTAGGGTACTGCACCTAGGAAGGAATAACCCCATGCACCAGTACAGGTTAGGGGCTGACGTGCTGGAAAGCAGCTCTGTGGAAAGGGACCTGGGAGTCCTGGTGGACAACAGGATGACCATGAGCCAGCCACGTGCCCTTGTGGCCAAGAAGGCCAATGGCATCCTGGGGTGCATCAAGAGGTGTGTGGCAAGCAGGTCGTGGGAGGTTACCCTCCCCCTCTACTCTGCCCTGGCGAGGCCACACCTGGAGTCCTGTGTCCAGTTCTGGGCTCCCCAGTTCAAGAAGGACAGGGAACTGCTGGAGCGGGTACAGCAGAGGGCTACAAAGATGATTAGGGGGTTGGAACATCTTTCTTATGAGGAAAGGCTGAGGGACTTGGGTCCTTTTAGTCTGGAGAAGAGAAGGCTCAGAGGGGATCTCATCAATGCTTACAAATACTTAAAGGGAGGGTGCCGGGAGGATGGGGCCAGTCTTTTTGCAGTGGTGCCCAGTGATAGGACAAGAGGTAACGGGCACAAACATGAACGTAGGAAGTTCCATCTAGACGTGAGGAGGAACTTCTTTACTTTGAGGGTGTCAGAGCACTGGAACAGGCTGCCCCGAGAGGTGGTGGAGTCTCCGACTCTGGAGACATTCCAAACCTGCCTGGACGCCATCCTGTGCAACCTGCTCTAGGTGAACCTGCTCTGGCAGGGAGGTTGGACTAGATGATCTCCAGAGGTCCCTTCCAACCCCAGTGATTCTGTGAAGGTACTTGAGCCTGGGTTCAGACAAGCACTGGGATTTTCTTCCTTCCCTAATTCAGAAACTTCCTTTATTGCACAGGTGCTTCATCATTCCCCATTTTTGTGCCACATTCATAGATGTAGCATAACATTTTTGTTATATTTCCTCAACTTGGAAAGGAATGTTTTAGAATAGCACATCTTTAATGCTTATGAGGTAGACAGTAAATAGATGAGTCTACAAAGTTGAAAAACTGCAATGATTTTCACCCATTCTGTCTTATGGATGTGTTGTTTGGCTTGTTCTCTGAATAATGAGGAAGTAAAGGAAATACAGAACAAATCTTTCTATTCATTGCATTTGACTGACATTAGTCATTCAAAGTATGAAGGAAGTTGAGGGCAGAAAAGTACACAAGCTTATGATCAAGCTGCCATTGTCACTGCAGCAAAGCTATCATAACACCTTGACTGTCTGATTAACTCGGTTTGCATCCTTAATATTATGTGTACTTTAAGGGAAACTATTACTTTGGTAGTGACAAAATGATCAGTGCTGGGCATACACAAATATAAACTAGCTGAAAAGATGCTTGTAGAGTTGTGCATACCTAATTTATATCCAGTCTTCTATGTCAAAAAGCTGCACTGAGAAACTGAGCTAAAAGATTATAGAAAAGATCTTTAAGATCTTCAAGTCCAACCATTAACCTAGCACTGCCAATTCCACTGCTAAACCATGTCCATAAGCACCACATCTACACATCTTTTAAATAACTCCAGGGATGGTAACTCAACCACTTCCCTGGCCATAGGATGAACTACTATTTGCAATAATAAATATCCAAGCCCAACCCACAGTGCTTGTTAAAGGAAAGTCCTAAACTCTGCTACAGCTTTTCTTCTGTGAGCATTGATAGACGTGCCCAGTGATATGCTATGATGGTACTAGCCTTTCTTGGACAAAGGAGCCCAATGAAAGGTTCCTTGAAAACTATGTCTCTGATATTCAACACTTAATTTCGTGTTGGCGTTTTGCAAAGATCAATTCATTCTGTAGTGGTGCTTGACATCTGCATGCAGGTAGTATGGGAACTGACCACATAGCAACTTCTCCAACACCAGCGATGTGCAAGCAATTAGCATTTTTCTCTATCATGCTGTATTTGTGATGCTTGGAGGTGGCTCAGAGCTTGGATACAGTGGACAGAGCTGAGCAGAGAACAGCTGATGTGTATGGGCAGAGAGAAATGCGCCGAGGAGTCTGAAGCTACAAAGCAGTCATGTTTGGTTGAAATTATTCATTTCCAATAGGTCAGCCTCATTTGGGATGATTTTCTGATGATCCCTTCATCTATCCATCCAGTCACACCATCGTAGAAGGCTATCAGATTACTCAGACATGACTTCCCCTTGGTGAATCCATGTTGGCTGCTTCTGATAACCTTCTTTACCTCCAGATGCTTTGAGCTGATGCCCAGAATGAGCTGTTCCATTATCTTTCCGGGGATGGAGGTAAGGCTGACTGGCCTGTAGTATCCCAGGTCTTCCTTCTTGCCCTTTTTGAAGATTGGAGCGACACTGGAGTGGAGTGACACCTTAAAGTGCCTCACTCCCAGCTTTCCAGAACTGAGACCGCACCTAACTCAGACATGGGAGCACTGAATTTCTAATTCTGTAAGGGAGTCATCCTCCTCCTCATATCCAAAAAATGAACTAAACAGAGAATATTTAAACAGAACAAAGTAATGCAATGTGAGAGTTTCTGCACACTGCAAGAGCACTACAACTGTTGTCAGCTACATCTCTACATAGGCTAATTTCTCTTACTGAAAAACTCATTTATTACTAGCATAGGTATCTGTGCTGCACTGCTGGATAATTGTGACCTACCTGTTATGTATGAAAGGAAAAATGGAAATAGGTTGATCATCAGGAACTCACAGAGAATGGAGAACTAATAAAGACAGACTTTTCAAACGCTCCTCAGCAAGGAAAAGTATTTCTGCCAGTAAGATGCTGTTTCCCTCTTCAGTCTGGATTCAGGACTTCTCAACTTTTTAAAAGCTCAGCAGTATGGAGCTTTACAGATTTGCCTTGCCACTTGAAGACTGTCAGATTTGCAGTGCTTCCTACACCTCTGACTTCTTCCCTGGGGAAGGAGCCTGCTGCGTAGGGTTGGTGTCCATGCACCCAGCCGATGGCACGGCTTCTCTGTGGCTCTGGGAACAGCCACAGAAGCAAAGCACATGCAGACACTGATCATGCTTTACATGAAACTACTGTATAAGGCTGTGTATGACTCTGTACAACTTCTAGAAGCTCCTCAAGGTCTCACATGCCAAATCCAACATTTACATCTTTTTAACTCAATCCACAAGAGCAGTGCCAAGAACTAAAGCTGTTTGTGGATGTGGGCAAGTACCTCACAAAGAGAGGAGGGCAAGGGCATGATGCCTGTTGGCCAAAGGGAAAGAAAAACATTCAGGTATTTGCCTAGAGGAGAAACTACACTTCAAGTTTTTTAATTGCCGGTTAAGCGGTGCTAACTAACAGACAGCTGTCAAACCTCTGAGAGACGCCAGAAATTCAACTATGGGAAAACATGCCAAAATACACAAAGAAATTGATTAAGTATTGTCCCATCTAGAATTCCAGTAGAAGAAAAAGCACATTGTTCAACTAAACCAACCTGGACCCAAACACCAGTTTAAGCTCACTTCCAAGGATATTATGAGCACATTCATTATGCCAAGAGCATAGGTCCATACAGGGGAATTTATCACTATATGCAACTATTCTTAGCTTTTTGTTTGTCTCCCTCTTTCCTCACTTTTTATTACTTCCAGACTTCGTTATAATTTGTAAATACAGCCTTGTGTTTACCAATAAGTGCACAGTTTTAACACAAGTTCATGCCACTCAAGTAAGACTTATGGAAAAAACCCCCACAAACCAACAAATCCCTCATGCTTTTGCAATTTCTTCTCTGGCTTCCTACGTAGCAGAAGGAAGCAGAAGCTTCCTCCTTTAGCTTTCTTTTTCTTCCAGTAGCCCAAAAGAGCATCACCAGGCTTTACAATGTCAAAGAAAAAAACAAAATTAAAATAGTATTTCTTGTGAACTTCACAGGAGTAGATTAGCTCCAGGCACTTTTGACGAGTAACCAAACGGTGCTTCTGTCAGCTACATTTTTTTGTCTCAACTTGAAATCATTAGCAGCTTGAAGCTAAAGTCTCTGTCAAAAGCATAACAGACTTAAATTTTAAAATATTGAGATAGAACTCTCCGATCCTTATGATGAATATACATCTCTCTTCTCTGTATTTAATTAGAAAAATATATAGATTTCTACATATGTTAAAAACTGTTGAAAATTAGTCAAAAGACCAATAGTGCTCTATATAAGAAAGTTAATCACTACCTGTCTTACTGACTCAAGCCTAGAAACTTTCAACTCCTCACAATTAAAAGAAATATACATCATCCCAAGTTCTCATTCATTTTTATTCATACCAAAAAGCTGCCAGGATTACTAAGCACCTAGCTCTAGAAAAAGTCTAATAAACTTAGAAAATAACACTCCTTAGATACAATATTTAGGTTACAACTGTTTAGTAATAATTTTTACTCCCAGTTTAGAGGGTACTGAGTCACTACTGCAGCAGGAGAAAAAAAGGTTAATTGGGAGTCTATTTTTTAGTCAGAGCCTGGGGACTTGTTCCTATATCAGGCACTGAGGCTCCTGAAAGCGTCCATACCCAGCATGATGGTATACGCTAACCACAACGCTGATGTCAGCATGAATCATTGCACAGTGTCTGCCTGCTTCAAAACTAGATGGAAAAAATCACGCGCAGAGAATGCACAGGGCACAACTGTCAGACATCACTGGTAATTACCTAAAAAAGACATTGTCCCCCTCCCTTGCATTTATTTGATGATAAACATATTTTCACATCAGTCTTCTCTTTTTTCTTTCAGAACATCAAAATATTTTTAGCATTTTGTTCAGTTGAAGGGTTTCTTCCCTGGCTTGAATCTGATGCCTTTACGGTACTGAATGCTTACACAAACTTCTAGCCTATCTCCTCTGAGGTAGGTTCATCACTCAAAAAGGAGATTGAACCAGAAAAAAAAAAATGTAGAAATAGCTATTACTAAAAAAAAAAAAACACCAAAGAAACAAAAAAAACCCCAAAACCCAACCAAAAAACCTTCATATCAGGTTGATTCCAAGGTGAATGAATATTAGACTGTATAAAACATAGAGCAAGGGAGGAAAAAAAGAAAATTTTTAGAAGATGACCTGAAGTAATATTTAATGGAAAAATGATGTATTTGTTCCAGTACTTTCCTTAAAAATATTTCACTTACTATCCTCTCTTCTATTACTGCTGATCCTAAATTCTTGCTGACCTGTTTCACTGACTTAACGAAAAATATACCATTAAAAGTTATGATTTGATTCCATCACTGAAGTCTCTGTTGGTACCAAAAATTTTAATTTACACCCAAGTGAATCACACTTTTATAACAGTACACATTTTTTAATGACTGTTTATAAAATCATAAGCATGGTCCTTTCATTAATCAAGAAATTTTTCTTTAGATTTTAGAACCCCTTCAAGCATGTGAATTGCAAACAGGCTGCTTCAAGGGAGAAGTCTTCTGTGGTTTTTTAATCTATTGTATTACCTATATTAGGACTTTTCAACTAAGAAATACTTAGTAATATAGAAGGAATGTATAAAACTCACTCCAACTTCAAACAAAAGTGAAAATAAATGAATCAGAACATTTACTTAATGATTTATGGTTTTAGTTTACTAGTCTCTCTAAAGCTTATAAATACTTGTTTGCAAAAACAAAACTGCCAAGGACGATGTTATGAAACTAACTGGGAAATATCACTGGTTTACTGTGTTATACCATCAAACATTGGCATAAATTTTTCTTCTCTCAATTTACGCATTCATTTAACAAGAAAGGTCTAAAACATAAAAATCATACTGTAAGATAAATAAATTACTAGCATCAGCAGCTATTAAGTTCTTTGAGAAAACCTTTAAAATGTTCTCTCTCCCTACAGACTACGCCTGTTCATTTAAGTAACAACCCACATCGGCTAGAAGTTCAGCAGAACTATGCAGCTTCCTATATGCCCCTGAAATCTGTCCTGCAGAGAAATAGCATGTAGAGATACCCAAACAACAGCCATCTATCATTAGCACAATCCCGCGTCAGTAATAGCACGGCGTCTCTGACAATCAAAAACTAGAGTTAAGGCTGATCCTCATTCACTGCAGAACCAGAAGAGGCTGCTCATGTCACAGAAGTTACTTCACATGTATTCTCTGTTTGGCAGAGCAGGCTACAAAGCTTCACAGCCAGTAAATATACAGTGCTTGCAATCACTTCAGAAAATCAGTTGCTTCACTGCTAGCCCAGACATAATGTTACATCATCATTAAACAACAAGACAGAAAGGACCTTCGAGAAATCTTTGGTTTCGTACAGGATGCTTTTAAAATGTCCTCACGCATTACAAAGGAGTAAATTAGAAGATGAGCAACCAAGCATGTAAAACAGCTTGTTAGTAATAAATGGGCGATTGTGAGGAAAACGTTGCACTCCTTCCAGAAAGGGGTGCCTAAAAAAACACGCCAAAAGCAAAACACAAACCAAAAAACCCCAAACCCCACAAGCAAGTAACAGCCACCTCGCACAAGCAAATACTTTCTATCTAAATCACACCATGCTCAGTAAAATTCAGTAAACTGTTGATGAAAACAAAGTGATCTCAGTAACTCTATGAGGAATGACTGCAGACATCACAGGTCTACCAAGCACTTCACTATATAGAGGAATTGTACTTACACCTTATTATGGATGCTCTGAGTACCGAGTCTTCTGATGTGGACAACCACTGACAATACTTTAAGTGATGCTAGAAAAGGAGTCTTGTTACTGACCTCACAAAATGAGGATTCAGGTTCCAAATCTGATTCAAACAACCCAATCTTCTTTTCCCCGTAACAACTAACCTCTCTGGATGAATCTGTAAGTAGTACATAAGGACCTCTAGCAGTTGAAAGTGTAGGAGTGGGAATCCTAAACCCAGTACAACACCTTTCTGAAACACAACACCGAACTAACTTTACAGGAAACTTGTGTTAGCACAAACAACCTCCAGCAGTTTTCCTAAAAGAAAGCTCCAAATTTTTAAGCACCATTTTAGGTTTAGACACCATTTGCCTGCTGAAGTTGAAAGACCAGAACTTCAGAAAACAAAGCTGCTTCTAGTAACATTTCTAGCAGTTTTCTAGCTGCTCAGACTAACCACCCTGGATGAGAGAAATTCACTGAAACTCAGGTCAGAAGATACAGATCTATGGTAACTTTCTAGGAACACCTAATAGCTGAGGTTGAGTTCTTGTAAACAACAAAAAAACCCAAAACACTCCCTGCAAGGTTACCTTGACCACTAAACCAATACCTACCTTTTAATTTCTTCTGCATTCTAAAAAAGCAACAAAACAAATGGAAAAACTAACCAAAAACATGAGAAAAAGCAGAATCCCATTCCCTCCCCTATTTTGTACATACATTTCGAAGCCTAGCTTTAATCTCAAGAATCTGCATTAAAACAGGAGTGGGTGGCTGCCATGACAACACAGTTTTTCCAATTTATTGCTGATGTCCTAGGGTGGATTACTGGCTGTAATAAGAAGGGATTGAGGATCCAATAGTTCAGGAGTTAACTGGAATAACTGTTCTTCTCCCCTAAAGAGTCTGCCTGCAGCAACAAGAAGCAAGATCGAGATGAAGATATCCTTAACAGAAAATAAAATGGATTCTTCGCCAGCCCATATCTGCAAATGCAGAGAAAGTTTTGGAAGGATTTTAAAGTCACAGCAGTCTCTCTCTCACTGTATATTTAAGCATATGGAGTGCATCATAAACTAATGCTCCTGTTTGGTTTTCTCCAAAACAATGCAGAGGAGACTTTGCCCTGTGACAACACACAATGAGAGAGGACAAAACTCTCTAGGACTTGCACAAAATTCATATGGAGAAGTGTCAGTTATGTAAAGAGGTTCTTAAAAGATTTGGAGTAATCCCTGCAAGCTCCATTCCACACCTTGAATAAGTGAACAGCCTTGCTAAATACAGTACATTTCTGGTCCAATTTATCAAAACAGATCACAGGGATATCAAGGAGACGCGAGAAGATTTTGTGATTATATAGAAAGTAGCTCAAACTGGTTTCAGTATGAGCAGGACAAATAGTTTTCAGCTCTACCTGACACATGCTATGAAAGCTCCTGAAAAAAGTATGGCAGTGGCCAGTGTATCGTTGTGGCTCTCTGTCAGTTCTCTGCAGTTGGAAAAACAGATCTGCTGCTGCTGTGCCGGGGGGATTTTCCTGACTCTCTGCCTTTGGAAAAACAGACCTCAGCAAAAAAATATTTGCAGAGAAATGTCCTGTCTCGTTTTCTTCTACCAGTCCATTTCTGTGACCCATGCATGGGAGCATCTGTTGATGTACTACTGTCCTTATGTTTCAGGTAATATCTAGCATTTTTTAATGCAATTGAAACACCATCTGATCTTAAAAAAGCATACACGGGACTGAAATCCATGAACACTTTTCTGGGCAGTTACCGCTTAGAAAAAATGTCTTGGGAGCTTCACCGACAGGTCTCTGAAATAATTTGCTCAATATGCAGCTGCAACCAAAAAAAAGCCAATAAAATGTTGGGCATCATCAGAAAGGACAAGACAAAAAGCCATTGTTTTACTACAGTATAAAACATTGATGCAACCTCATCCTAAGTGCCGCACGCAATACCAGTCACTACACCTCCGTAAAGATACAGATGAGTCAGAAGAATGCAGAGAGATGAACAACAGAGGTACTTAAGGGAATACAGTAGCTGTCTGATGGGGAGACATTAAAAATGGGCCACCAGTACGCTTGTGCTCCATCACTTTCACTGGCTACACACATGGCTCACCCTTGAAGGTCAGGCTGCAGCCTGTCATGGTCTTCCAGCTCAAGACACAGGAGTGGAAACAGATGGTATGGTACATCCTAGTGCACCAAGATGCTCTGAGATTTCACTAGGACTAATGAAATCTCAGAACACCTTGTAGTTATTAGTACTATTATTAGTACATTAGTACTAAGGCTACTACTAATAATGGTGGAAGCAGAGTGGTCTTTTGGGATGAGAGAAGATACCAGAGAAAAAGGTATGGGACTCATCACAGCCTTTTAAGGGACAGAGACAAATGCTGATTGCTGTGCTGCTTCTGCAGCGTAAGCCTGACTCCTGTCACACATATTTCCCTCCACAGCAGTGTTAGAACGTCCTCTTAGATATTTGAGGATAACTATAAAACTTCAAGAAGAATAGAGTTTATTCAGTGGCTTGAGAAAAACCCAGTGAGGTCTTAAAAGTTTATACAGGAGTCTTATTAAAACAAACAAGATGCTGGATCCTCAGAAAAGAGCAACGTGAGATGTATAGACTGATAAATATCTACACCAAAAGGACAGCATAAAAAGGCAACCCCACAGAAATATTTTATTTATTGTACTGAAAAAGTGCTTATCAATTGTTTTTTCCATAGTAAGACAACCTGGTTTACTCTGCATTAGTGACAGCATATTTTGTTCTTTCATTATCCAGGTTATTTATTATTTTAAGTACTGTTCCATTGCAACTTTCCTGACTTATCACAAGACAACCACACTTATGGGAACAAGCTGAAATACAGCCAGAATCAACTTTTTTTTTTTTTTTTGTCAAAGTTAAAAATACACTGCATTGACATCCTAATTTAACACTTCATTCTTTGTGCCATGCTTTTGTTTACACATCATTCTTTTGGAGAAATAGCCCAGGAGTGATATACACCTGAATCATTCATGTAACACACGAATCAGTTTGAGTAAATCCTTAGCAAGCAACAGCTTTAAGTCAGATGGGTCCACTTAAGAACTCTGATTTAACTTCACGCATTAACTTCACTCCTTCTTTCCTGTAACAAAATATTCCCACCCACAACTTCCACCTCTTCCTCCTAAACACACCTCAAAGAAAAGAGTCTCAGTTAAAGCTTAACGAATTGCACTGTCCTTGTACAATACAAACTTTTTGTACAGTACAATCTCTCTTTTTAACCAATAATCAACATTAACAATTCTCAAATATGCAGAGCACTTAAAACTTCAAGAGTCCTCAAAAAGCTCCTAACCATTACAAGATTACTTAAGCAGCCCTCAAACTGTTCAGTAATGCCGACTGACTAGTGAGGAGGCTATTTCTTCTCTTGATAGAGCATATAGTTTTTGAAAACACGTCCTTACTTTGAAGAGCCACTTCACAGCAGCATGGTATAGAAAGCTCAAGCTACTGCTTCAATCACACCCTTGTCCATCGGACCAGGTTGCAGCTCTTCCTCTAAGCAAAAGGCTCTATTGATCCTCCTGTTCCAACCACAGACTGTTTAATTCTCCTTTCTCATCCCCTCACAGCTCACATCTCAGTCAAAATTAGTATTTCAGCAGCGTAGCTGACCACCTCTACACAGGACAGATTTTCTGCACGTTCATGTCTTATGTGATGAGATGTGTAACAAAGTAATAAAGCCCTTTCTAGGCTATAATTAAAAGCATTATTAGGGCAGCACTAATATCGTAATACTTGTCTATTTGATTCTTATGGTTAATAATTCTTAACATGGAAGCAGATTTTAATATAGAAAATATCCAAGAAGAACAAATCTAGAATAATTCAGTAGGAATTAGTTTAAGAATAAGCCCACTGCCCGAAGTCAGGCAGGTACACTGAAATAGCACAGAGAAGTTAAGGCTAGAAAAAATTTTTTTCCCCCCTCACAGACTTTTCCTGCCAGTAAAGAGAACAATGGAATTACAGGCACCCCGAAGGGATAATGACAAGTAGAAAGCAGTTTCCAGTTGGCTATGCTAACATTTTTGATAAAGTGGCAACAGCTAAGTAAACCAGAAAGAAATACTTGCAACTTTCAGCATCTGATTATTTAACAAACCAAATCTGAAACATGAAGTACATAGACAGCAACCCCAAAAAGTTTGAAGAGTATCTGAAATATTAATGACCCATACATAGACATAAAATTACCAATCAGACATTCACAGGTCCTTGGCCAATTCATTCTGAGCTCAAATGAAGCTAAGTTAAGCATCTCTGTGATCCGAGACGCATGCATTATTTAGTATTAGCTAGACATTTGTTCATTTATGCAGACAGATGCCAACAGGATTTATATGAGAGGGTAGCCATTTCTGCTTAATTTGAAATGTCCTGTTCTCTCTCTGAAAGCTAAACCACAGTGATTTATATCATTTAGGCAGTCTTTGTATTTTAGCAAAAGCACACTTCCAAAAAGCTACAGTCAGGAACTCTTTCAGTGGAAAAGCGAGATACAAAGCTCTCAGCACATTTCCAGAGAACAGGGTGTCAGCATCTGCATCACCTCGTCTTGTACACAGGCATGACTCTAGGTATTTCCATACGCATAAAACCAGCCCACTGATTTTTCATGGTACTTTTACAGCTTTTCTTTATTGGCAGAATAAGATATCCACATAAGGGCAGTCTTTTGAGAATTTGAGGGGTGGAGTGGGGTAGTGTTTTTGTTGGTGGTGGTTTTGGTGGTTTTTTTTTTTTGCATGGTCCATGCAGTTGATCAAAATTTGCATCACACACTTTAAAATCCTAAATGAATATTCATAAGGAAGACTGGGGAAGAACAGAATGAAAGGGAAAACCTGAGCTTGTAAGGACAAGCAACAGTGAGAAACTGAACTATGGAAAAAACACTGGCAATGAACTCTGAAAAGGCAGCTGCCTTCACTTTCTTTTCCCTATAAACTATTCCCTGTGTGAGTACCTCTGCAGATGAGTTTTCTACACTTCAAGAGTGTTAACGAAGCTCAGCTACAGGTACACTTCATACGGATGACTTTTTAACTCAGGTACTTCTAAACTTCCTCTCAGCATCCTGAAGCATTTGATTTTTCCAGTATTCCTGGGACTGTCACCACAGCCCATTCTCAAAGACAAAGAAATTTTGAGAATAATTCAAATAGGAAACTCATGCTCCCTTACTTAAGCTTCCTCTTGCCCTGCCCCCTGCAAGACACAGAGCACAATTCAACACCCAGACAGGATGTGCTCCCTGCTTGACTGTGCTTAGCATTTAGTATGTGATAAGACTATGAACTACTACATATGATGGAAATTTTGGCTGAACAACACAAAAATCAGTCCAAAATTTATAAGTATTGGCTACATCCTGAAAGATGTCTGTTAATCTGGAAAATGTAACCTAAATCTGCAGCCCTGTAGCCCTGATTCGGGTGACTAACATTGCTGTGGGTAATGTTTGTTTTTAAAGCACAGGAGAATGACTGATATTTAAAACAAAAACAAGTTTAAAAATCAAATTGCAAACCATTTATTTCCTCCTGTCCAAATAGACCTCAGCGGCACACAAACAATGTGGGCTAACCCGAACTGTCACATAATACTGTACTTATTTATCTAGCACTGCTGAAGCCAAGCACTGAGTGGGAGAGATACTAAGAGAAGGAAAGAGCAATAAAATAAGTGCCATTAAGCTGAAGCAAACAAGTCATTATTTCATGTATCTGAGAGGAAAAAAAGTAGGTTAATAAGGAGAATGATTATTGAATAACTAGAAGCAAAAAGTAATGCTAATACAAGAAGGATTGAGGACCCAGAAAAATAAAGGGCAGGAGATGAGACTATCATGGGTGCACATCTTGCAGAGCTCAGCTGCGATTTCACCACTTACATTTTGAAGTACCAGCAAGGACAAGATCAGGTAAGCAAGCTGGAAATAAGAGCTAAGGGATCACAGAGAAGTGGAGATAAAGTGAGATATTGAACTGCTCAATTCGCACGAGGACAGCTTCAAAGCAACACTCAGATGGGAAACCAAAGAAAAGAGGAAAGCAGAGGCACCCAACCCTTTCTCAGGGAAGCCTGGGGAAAACCTTTTCAAGGCCAGCTGATGTGGTGCTGCAGAAGCTTAACATAAGATCATAAAAAAGCAGTTGATTAAAAGTAAATCTTACAAATAACAGGAATCACTTAGAAGGTTTAACATTGGAAAAAGTGTTGGCAAAGAAACATTTAAAGAAGTACCAGGACAACCAGTGATGAGAGACTGGAATAAAGCGAGTACCCTTGAGAGTGAGAGAAATCAAGACTGCAATATTTATCTGATACAGTTGCACCTCAAATCTCCACTGAACACTTTCAGCTTAACACAGGATACATATTCTAAAAGGATCACCAAGGCTTTGGGTTCTTTTTTTTTTTCCTCCACTTTTCATTTTCTACCTGAAAAGACACAACTTTTCAGCTTGATGTAGTTTATTAGTAAACTGCAGCTTCAGCAAGGAATGAACAGTTCCTGCTAAGAAACAGCAGTGAAGCACTGCCATGGAGAATCAAACCAACGAACAGCTGTGGTCCAGCTCCCTTCCTCTTGCAATGACTAATAAGCAACACTTCAATAGAAAGAGAAATGCCATGTGCTAATAATTCATGTTTGGCATGGAACAGTACCATCACATGGTATATGGGAATCTCTCGCTCCCTACCAAAATCACGGTTAGAAAATAATTGTCCAGACAGCATCTAAGAAATATCCACAACTGCATACTGTGCTCTTGCTTGTGTAGGCGTACAAAAAACAAAGTGATGCACAGGGTTGCTTTAACTTTGTGCTGTTGCAAACCATTAATATAGCTCATATTAAATACTGGACTGGGACATCTCTATCCAATACCCACAGTGACTTTGCAAGAATATTCCTTTTTGAAAAATGAAAGAATAATCTCTAAAAGCTCCTGAATGCACATATTAGATTCTCAATGTCAACACATAACAAAATTATCAGTTATCCTTTAAACATAAGGGCAAGGACTAAACGACCCAGAAGCGTTCTCGCCTTCACACTGGTACAGTTCACTAGTGACCCAAATTAGCCATCCAGCATCATTGCTCCTATTTTTTTCTACTTCAGAATGATGTATAAAAGCTACCATTTTTAGAAATTTATTTCAGATCTTCAAATGAGAAGCACTAGCAGTATTATTTGTTATTATCATACATATACTATAATCCAGCATGAGACACAAACAAGCCCTTAGAAAATGACCTATAGAGATCTATCACCTTCCACTGACCTCCTTCAAAACACTCATTTGGATCTGTTCCAGCCTTTTATTGCTCTTTGGCACTAGTAATCCACCATTTGATCATTATAAAACATTCACAGCAGATGTGCCTACAAACAGAGCACGATGATTTAAGTGGATAAGAACAGGAAGAGATAAACTCTCAAGAAACAAAGATCCTGAGTTTATGCTAATAACTTTACTTTAGAAGACTAAATTAAGGAAAAACATATGCAGATTTCCTTAAGCTCTTCTATTTTGGATTTAACTCTCAAAAGTGCTGCTCATGCCAGGTTACTTTTTCTGTAGATCCTCACAGTATTCTAAGTGAGTATTTCTGTATTTCTAAGTGTTTTCCCAAATTCAATTTTTGTCCTCACTAAACACCACAGCAGAAAAGACATCAGTGTTGTGTTGATGGAGGGGAACATAGTTGTTATGCAACTAGCTATATAAAGCTGCATTTATTTTCTTTCCTTGTTTACACCAGACAGAAGAACAAATACGGTAAGATGGAACCAGCTTTACTAGAATGAATTTGTCCAATGGCAAATACATCCAAACTTGACAACTGTTTAGAGTTGGTGAGACACACTCTACATTCTGCATGAATACATTGTAGATGCAACAGTTTTTTATCGTCAAAAAATACTTAGGCATCAATATCCTATTATGTACAAAACTGGAACAGAACTAGCAAAGCCAGAGACCTGGAATAGCATGTTATAGTTACAACAGTACAAGGCATAGGTAAGTTTTAGTTCTCAAATCAATTTTGAGTCATCTTTGCAGTACATATCTGCATGGGGTGGGGTGCTGCTATTACTGGTCAATTTAGTAACATGTAGAAAGCCATTTACATAATTTGACTGAATTTATATTCAACATTGCTTTCCCAATTCTTGTTCAGTTCTTACTTTTCTGTGCCTTCCTTAACTCTAGAGTAAAACAGAAGAATAGCAGTAGTACCTGGTAGGAATCCAAAACCATCAGTAAACATTAAAAAAATGTGTTTGGACTGAACACATGTATCAGAAACCCTTTAGATGAAATTTCATAGAGAGTATCTCAGTTGTGCTTTACTTGGCAAGGTGGGGAAGCATAGAACTTAAGCAACTTACTTTGCAGTGGTCATACTGTTGCTGTAAGGTTGGAACATCCCCTCCAATGGGCATTTGCTTTTTTAGTTCTTCATCTTTCGCATTCAGCCATTTGATTAACTCTTCCAGGGATGTCAGCAATCTGTTCCATTTCTCTGCACTGGCCTCCAAGTGAGCCCTGTGAAACAACATTAAAGCAGCTTTAAAGCCCTGAATAACAAAACCAGCATGGGAATGCAATAAATAAATAAAATTGCTCCATCGTTAAGATAGGAATGTTTCAAGTGTTTAACTGTAAAGCAACTTTGTGTTAAAAACCCCTCTACTTCAACACATTTGGCACAACAAATCAGAATAAGCAGAGGAAAAATGGGGGAACACAAACAAATATGTACCTGAAAGCTTTAACTTATCCAAAACACTGTACCTCTAAGCAATATAAAGAAATGCTGTTTTGTTGTGACTCCATCACTGTAGTGCACGAAGTACAAGCATTACTTTGTGAGCTAAAGCCCTGCAAAAACCAAACTCTCGTGTCAGGACCTTGACTCTCAAGCAGTGAAAGCAACAAGTTCTCCCAGCAGTGATCAAGAGTAAATTGCTTGTGCTGCTGAAAATATCAGTCACAGGGATTATTTAATACATCATCTTTGGTAGATGGTGTTAGTAGAGAATTAACACAGTGAATCTGTCCCTCAGTTTGATTCACAAAACCACCAGATTCCACAATACCCTTTTCTATCATTTTCCAAAATACCTTGACTTGATGGCTTCTCCCTGCAGTGCCTACACAGCTGCAGGGAAATCTTCAACAGGGACCAGCTACCCTTCTTTTACTGCAGTCATTCTATGTTATAGATTCATTTGAGACCAGCATGTACTTAGTTTATACCAGTAAACAACAATTTCTAAGCAAAAACCAAAAAAGCAGTCAGTAAGAGTGCATGAGGGGAGGAAGATACAAAGAAAAAAAAAATCACATTTCTGAAAAGGATAAACTAACTACCTTTAGGAAGAGNGGGGGGGGGGGGGGGAAAGTGTAACAACTTGCTAGAAGTGACGTTTTACTGCCTATAGTTTTGTGCATCACTGTTTCTATTGTCCCCTATTGCTCTCACTGATACCATTCTCTCAACACTGAATTCAAGCCAGCTGCTCATAGCCCAGGCCTAAACAGCTGAGCCAGCATCCTGCCCTGCAGTGAATTACAAAGAGAGCTATTGCATTTGCGGTTATATGTGTACCAGGGAAGAGCATCCTGTCAGCCTTGGTTTGCAGACCAGCAGCTCCTGAGTGAAATGTACTGTCTCAGCTCTTCTCGTCTCTTTTCAGTTCTTTAATACTCAGTAACCAGAACAACTTTCAAGGCAACCAATTTGTTCTTCCTGTACATGGTGTTAACTCCACAGCGAGTTAGTACACAAGGTAACTGCTTCACAGCTGGAGCATTCACCATAGTTGGCCCTTGAAGCCCCCAGCCACACACAGGGGCACACTCTTAACACCACAGGGTGGTCCCATGTACAATGTGGACCTCCTCCTTTTCACAACTAGCTTGACATCTCGTCAAAAATGCCCTCAGAAATACCAAGCTGCAAAGCACTGTGTATATTACTGTCAGGTGCTAGGTACTCAAAACCAACCCTCCTTTCTGGAAGTGAAAACAGAGTTACACTCCCTATTAATCAGGGAGAGGAGAGACATTGCCCTCTCATCTAAGTCAAGAAAGCCCACATTAGAATTTACAGTTTTGCTGTTAAGACTCACAGATTTTTACAAAAATACAGCATCTTCATGAATTTCTAGAAGTGAACACAATTAAAATCTACAGATCTATAGCTTTCTGTACATTTGATAGTGAAATCTCTATTCATCATGACTTATTACTGTATCTAGCACATTTAAGCAGCTCTCACCTCTAAAAACTGGCACTCTCTGTGGCTTCAAGATTCTGCTCTAATTATCTAGCAGAATTCCTGTATACAAAATGAACTGGAGTTTTGTAAGGGTGGGAAAAACACTCCTGCAACTAGTTAAAGGACAATTTAAGGGTGACTCACTGTTAATTTAACATACAATGCAGTAATATTACAAGTGAAAAAATGGATTTGATATTAATGCGAATGATGTGGGATATGATACTAGATTAAAAGCATTGTAATTTACCACTAATGAGTACCCATGTGCATGCCAGATTAATGACAGTAGCAAAATATCACTAGCACATGGTTTCAAAGTCCAATGCAAGCTAAACTTGTGGGGGTAGAGCAGTGAGAGTTGGGGAGGAAACGGGCTACACTAACAGGGACTTTAAAATACTTCTCTGAAGACAAAGTAAGCTAACCTCTCTCTTGAAAGGTCAGAAAGACGTTAAGGGGAAAAAAAATACACAGGGGAAAACATATCATATCAGCCTGGATTTTTCCCGAATGTTACCATTCTAATCTTATCAGAAGCAATACTGAAAATAAAGGCGAGATGCAGCAGCAGCTGAAGAGCAGACACAAGCATTCAGTTCTCCTGGGGAGCAGAGACACATGCATTCAGAAAACCCCAAAGCAAATGCTGCACAGGAGCAAGGGAACCAAGACATGCTCCAATCTGCTCTTCAGTCTAAAGTTTTAGTACCACATTTACATGTGTCATACAGACATTATCAAAGAGAGCTGATAAACTATGTTGAAGTTCTGAAATGTTTCTTGGGCCTTTTTGCTTTCAAAGACAGGATTTCTGGCCTTTATTTTGGAATTCTTACTTCTACCAGTATGTAACCTGCAAACAAAGCTTCAGGTGTTTTACTCCTGTGACAAATGAATTGGCAATCTCCAGGGATTCACCAGATCAAGTGGTGGCTTAAGAATCTACTCTGATAAAAATACAGATCAGTTATAGATGACTGTTTGGTTTTGAGCACTGGCTGGACCAACAATATTCCCCAGTATCAACCACCTCATATGCAGAAGCACTCCTAAGGGAATCCTGGATGAGCCTGAAAAACACAGATGCTCCCAACCAGCTGACCAGACTGAGAGCACCCCCCTCCATCCAGGCTGAATAAAATCATCCAGAAGAACAGCAACTCTGACATAACTCCCCTTCTGCTGACCCTGAGAGGCTCTCTTCACAGCTGGAGACCTCCTCAGGTTTTGCTTCTGCTATGGAGGTAACACTTCCTGCTGAGCAACAAGGGAACATATGGAATAAAAAAGATTGGTGGGTGGTCTAAATACAGAGAATCTTTCTCTGTTTCTCCCATACTTCTACCTCTACACTCCTCCAAACGCTAACACCCTCGCACCTCCTGCCCCAGGAGAAAAGAATCTCTCCTAAACATTTGGCTTTAAAAGGCACACCTGCACAAATCTGCAGCTTTGTTTTCTTCCTGGGAATAAGGTAATAAAGAAAGAAAAAAGAAAAAAGCATGAATAAGCCCACGCATAATTTCAAGGAGAGGTATAGTCTTCTCAGGTGGTGTCATAGCCACTACAAGTACAGGTTTAAGTGGTTTCCATGTATTTAAAAATATGTCATAAGAGTTCTGCTTTTTCACTTTGGAACTCAGTTTAGTTACAGTAGCAGGGAAGTAAAGTCCATGCAGTGACTAGCATCATCAGCTCTGAGGAATGAAGTGATGAAGGAAAAACTCATACTGCCCTAAGGGAGAGCAGTACTTTCAGCAACTAAAAAATCAATGTAATCATAATGCATATGTAGCTAAAAATAGTCTAAAAAACTTAAGAGAAAGCTTAATTTAGAAGCACTATCCCAAGCTAAAACCTGTAACAAAACAATCAGATTTTTCAGTCATCAGTCCTATCATCTAACATGGTTATATGCTGTTCTCACAAGACTCATCCATACAGTTTTGCTTTCCATTTTATCCTTGAAATAATGTACACCAAGAAAGCAAAAGTTGAAGACAAAGAGCTACATCAACACACTCACTTCACGAGTTCTATGCTTTGTTATTTCCCTATGAAGGCTTTCATCACTCTTGCACAATTTAGAAAAGTGAACTGCAATCAAAGAACATGGCAAAATACATGAACTCAGAAGTGCTACACTCCTCTCAGTGGTGACTGAGATTTGAGAGGTTAATTTACTTATCTCATATTTGCTCCAGTATTTTCTTCCCTGCCTATCTTCTACTTGTAGCTCAGTGACATGTGGCTCTGCAGCATTGCAGGTACCAGCAGAGTAACGCAAACATTGCAAACATTAATGCTGCCCAGCAGGATGCACGTGCCATATCTATGCAGAAGTGAAAAGACGGGTCCGTAATTCAGAAGAGCAGATATTCCCACTGTTTTGAGCATTCACTGCACAATTGCTGTCTCTGTATTGCTGCCTTGGAATTCAGAGCTGGCCAGGGTAAACAGCTTGAAGGCCCTTTTTTTTAGCCATCAATTTCTCCCAAATTGTGATGAACCCCAGGAAAGGCCAAGCAACTTAATTGTTCTTGCTAGAACTCCACAGTTGCTAAGTGATTGTCTTGGGAACATGTTTTTGTCTTCCTTCCACATTGACTTATTTGTGAGTAGAGCTCATAATAGCCCAAGTTTAATAGCTCTTGAATTAAACTACCTGTGTGGTGGGGCCAGTTCTGAAAGTCCCTGCGCCAAACTGCTTGGTTCCTCTGGTTCAAGCTCTGCCTGTGGGCTTTCATGGGGCTGATTACCCATTTCACTTAACTGTTTAGCAAGTTGGTGGTGGCATAAATGGAGACAAAAAGTAAATGTCACATTTTCCCCTCTATCTTACTCTTTCAAACTCTTGTGCCTGAATTCCAAGCTCAACTCATTTTTCTGGCCTTCGGAAAATTCATATGAATGCTTCACATTTTTCTGTTCTATTAAAAGAACAGTTTCCTTTATTCAACAAGCAAGAACTTGCAATTAAAAGCTCTAGAAATTATTTTCTATGTAATTCATTGTAATGTGGAATTTTCTTCACATTATTGAATATGGTGATACCTACTTCCAAAATAGCATCGCAAAGATTTTAGCGATGACTACACTTCGACAGTCAGTGAGCTTGGCACTGGTAGAGTCAAAAAACTGTAAAATTAATTCCTTGATTAACATGTATTTTAAAACATTTCTTAAGTGAATAAAGCAGCAATAAAAAAACCAATTACTACCAATATGGATCAAGACACTTAAGATGCAAGTCCTATAAAATTTTTCGTTTAAGTGGTAAAAACCCCCAAAACAACAACAAACTCCTGATTTCTCCTCACAGTAACTGCAGTTTCACAGAATTACTTCATTGATATTACTATCAATTTATAACAAGGAAAGATTAACATACTTTCTGGAAAATTTAGTACAGATTGGCAAGTTACAACTGCGCGGCTCTGGAGAGGGAAGAACAAGTAGTTAAGCCTGCATGGTGAGCAAGTGCACCAAGTTTTTATATTTGTGCTCAAAGGTCCTTTATGGAAAAAAATGGAGATTTCACTGGAATGCCGTGATCTTATTTCTCATGCCTTTTAGAAGCCCACAACTGTGCCCCATTCATGTCTTGATGTTTTCATTACTTACCTGATGTTAGCCGACTTTGCCTTCAGGTCGTTCCAGCGCTGGTTCATGTCATCAAGCCGGTGCTGGAGCAGGGCAGCTTCCTCAGAGTTTCCCAAGGCTTTCACCATCTTCTGTCTGTTTCCATCAATGCTTTTAAAGATGTCATTGTGGGCATCAATCTCAGCTTGGATGTCCTGAAATATCAGCAAGAAAGTCCAAACATCTTAGTTCTCTAAATAAAGGAAGGGACAACTTATTCTCATTAGTACTCTGAAGCACTAGGACAGAGCACATAGTCCGACTTTCTAGGGTAACTCTGAAAAGAGATGCAGAGGGAAAACCTGCAACCCTATTAACATTACTGAAAAAGGTCTCGATTTCTTAAGTGTGAGAAACGGAGTTTGAAAGTGATCCTTGACTGTGAAACACGACGTAGAACTATAAACACAAAGTTTTCTGCATGTTTTTGCAGCACTGAAGGTAACTAATTGTCTACTGTTCTCCCACGCATTTCACACAGTGCAGCATTTTCAAATGCACTAGAAATTGTTTCCTGCTCAGAAATCACAGATTCAGCCTTAGCTATGTTGTCTCTTTCCTCTTTGAAAAAGACATTGCAGAAACCTTACACAGCCCAGTGAAATTCAAACTCTATGCAGTGCTTTAGGTCATATGCAATGAAAGCTTTTAACTAAAACCTACGTCCTTAAACCGCAAGCTAAATGACTACAGTTACCACAAGCCCATTTTAACAATTAAACTACTGTACACCATGGCCTGCAATATATGGAGAGGTAGACATAGAACAGCAGGATGTATCATAATCTGAATTTCATAGTAAATACTGAAAAGAAAAAGAAGTGCTTGTGATTTCAGTTCAGCTTACTCATTTCTCCTCCCCTTAGAAATTAAACGTATTTTATTCTCTGATCTACCATCTGCCTAAAGAAACATGTTGCAGATGTTGTCTTCATCTACCCGAGCACAGTATTATTTTTAAAACACATTATAAGAGCAAACAAAACTTCCTGTGTCGCCACCAATGCTTTCTAGCATCCACACATCTATATACGCTCTAGTAGAGCAATGTAAATGTGCAGAAAGCCAGGAGGTCTACTGGCTGTCTCGATAGGATTAATCAGCAAAGCTTGTGACAGGAACTTGATGCAGATGTAAACAAACTTCTTTTGCAAAGGAAGAAATTCAAATCCCCTAAAGGTTTTTATGCTTCCAGACAACTCCTCAGTAATCTCTATCTGTTCCCAGAAGCAGGAAAGGAGGGGCCTCTTGTACCTCCCCATCCTCAAGATTTAGTGCTGCATCTTAGAACGGCTGCTTGCACATCTACAGTTGATAGTTGGAAACAGTGGAAAGGTAGCTATGAATCTGAGACAGCATGAAAGCTTTCTTCAGTTAGGGAAGAAGGCAAAAAGAAGTAAGGATACAGCTGGAGAAGTGGGGGGAGGAGAGACAGAGAGGAAAAAGGGGTGGGGGGCAAGAGAGAGGGAGGGAAGCATCAGTGAAGCTCTGGCTTTCCAGTTGAGCTACTATGTGACCTCGGACAACTACCTATTCTTTGCCCTGAGTTTCACTACTTTAAAACAGATAAAAAGACACTTTTGCTGTCTTCAAACCATTCTGATAAAAATCACCATTCGTAACACTGATACAAGCAAGGGCATTTAAAATGAATAACAGAAATGGAAGAGTCTGATGATCAACCAACCCAAATAAGACGGCATAGTTGTCAGTTAAACAAATCTGATGCTTATCTGAAAACATTTGCAGCTCCTGTCCTTATGGCTCCAACACACAAGTAGACCCACTGAAAACCAGCTCAGGTCCAAACACCAGGAGATACAACCACATACAGCAGTTACAATTTTAATTGCACACTGATCTGTGCTACAGAAGTCTGGCCATGTCAAATCCATTTCTGTGCCTCCTTAAGGTTACAAAAGGAAAATTTGTTGAAAACAAACTCATCTCTGATCTTCCATTCTATAATCACAATATTCATTCTGAAGCTATTGAGAACCTTCACGAAACATTCTAGCTTTGATTACATTTGAAAGGACACTTAAGCACGCACATTTAAAAACATTTCATTCAAAATGGGTTTGATTCTTGCATTTACCAGTTGTATTACATTGATTAAGGCACAGTAAATCTGCTGTTCGCATTCTTGAGTCCCATCTGTGATGGCCATGCTGTGACAGTTCAGTTCAAAGAATCAACTTTGCTAATTAACTTCTCTTTCTCTTTTCTGATTTCCGTTTTCCAGGAAAAAAAGCACTGCCAGCTGATGGATAAACCAACAGGACTGATATTAATGAATACCAGTGCATCACAGCCCTCAAAAAAAGAAAGAGGGACAGAAATCCAAACACATGTCCCACATCAACGTGCACATGGAGGAAGTGCAGCGGGAAGGTGGGATGTGAAAGATGGCCAATGGCAACAAACAGACACATTAAGTTAGTTACCCCCAATAATGATGTAAAAGATCTTGAAGATTTTTATTCAAGTATTGTCCTCTATTGGAAGGCTAACAAGGATGATGGGCTCCCATCTGGTCCCAAGATTACTAACTGAGTTATTATAATCCTTCAAATCTTATGAGATTTGTAAACATACTGTGGTTGCCCTCCCTTGGAATTTCTTATTTCAAAGTGGGAAGAACTCCATCCATTCTGTACATATCCCGATGCATGTTCATCCTGATCTATTATTTCTCTTTCTCCTGCTTTTTTCTCAGTCATTGATTCTCCATATTCTTCTCCATTGTCCTCTATGTGGCAAAAAAGGGGTGAAAAAAGTCGATTATCCCTGCTCAGGCCCCAACTTGGATTAAGTCTAATAAGAGTTAATCCAATTTCAATTTTTCAGTACTTTAAAAGCAATTATAAACATTTCCCTATTATCACAAGGAAGTTCTAATATCCAGAGTCACAGGGTCAACATACTGGAGGATGCAGGAGAAGTGAGGGGGAGGGAGAAATTCTATTCCATTTGCAACACAAAGAGGGGGACACAGCCCTGAAACACCATTGTTCCTAGCCCGATGCAAAGGGGATGTGGGCCAGAGTGCAATCCCAATGCATGCAAAACAAAGCAAAGAAAAACAAGGAAAAAAACAAAGAAAAAAGAAACCTAAAGAAATACACTGCAAACAGAGAAGGACTTCTTGCCAGCTGAAATTTATAGTTCTTAAACTGTAGTTACATAGCTTTATCAACTTAATTATCGGGGGTATTATGATAGAGATGCCATATTTTGCTAATTTTGCAAATATTTATGTGCACGTATCTGTTAAACTGGATTGATAGTTTATTGGTATGAGGTCAACAGATCTGTTTACATGCCCAAGTGCTTGCAGAATTAAGGTCCTAAATTAAAAGGTCTTCGAAGAAAGAATTCATCCTATATATATAAATCAAGGTGCAAGTTTCAAAGTTTTGAAAGGCAGAAAGGAGAAGAAATAACTAGGTTGACATTTATTATCTACTTCACCCTAGACAGGCTATTAGAAGATTGCCACCTTCCTTAAATTCCTTTTAAGAATTAAGATCAAACTGCAGTTTGGTCTGGTGATTTCAAAATCTCCTTATCTCCATTCTGAACCTTAGACTTCTTTGCTTCTCTCCCTCTTTACCCCTCTCTCATGGCAGATGATTTACCTGCAGGATTCAAGCCTTCATTTTATGCTTGGATCTGATTTTAAAGCTTGTCTCCATAGTAAGAAGCCTACTTCTGGCTTTAATTTCAATCAAATAAAATACTAAATTATCATATAATCACAACTGAAGAGCATGTGTGTTTAAAGAATGTATAAATATGGTACGTGACACTCAATAATGCTATAGATGGCAATTCTGAAAAGGACCCAAAGACATAGCTGACTCCAGTTGGAGTTGCTACTGGAATAGCCCAAAGGCAGACTAGAGTGCCTTGCCCAGGGTAAAAGAAAATACATGACAAAGATTTGAACGGAACCAAACTTTGTGACTCCAACTCCAAGGTGAACCACTACCAAACTTTTTTCTTTTTTCCCTCCTTACAGACTGCAAAGGTATTTTAAACAGTTATAGCAGTAGACAAAATTGTCCTTTTGAAACTAATTTTTTACAAAGGAAAAAAAAAAAAAACAACCCCAAACTTAAAAAGACCCAAAACCACCCCAACCAAAACCCGAACCAACAGCACTCCCTTGATGATGGGCATTCTAGTGCCTTTTTTCTGAATGAGTCCAGAGGGCCCCTAATTCGCTCTGCAACCCCCTAAGCTGTCAGCATTTTCATTTCCCCTCAGGTTTTTTCAGTTTTTGTTTGTTTATACCATCTTCATTGGTACATTGGCATTAACACAGGCAAAATATTTTCCTCTTTAAAGGGCCTTCTGCTGAAGGTAAAAACATGATTGGCGGAAAAAACCTCCACGTTTCCAGGCCAAAATTAAAGTGGAAGAAACAATGCATTTTATAACATGCACAATGTTACTCTATTCCATTCTCTCCATTAAGAATTCTAGAGTACTTGAGCTTTATGCTACAAAGATCTAAAACAGGGAAGTTACTTTCTTCTGTAAGGTAAATAAACAGATGTTGCTATAACATTACAGATTCTATTATCAAAATCCCTTAACCAAGTTTTTGCTATATATGATACGACACAAAACTCAACTTAGTTTCTTATTGAAAAGGTCAATAGCATTCCATACTAAATCATAACTTCACGGGTTTTTCTTTAAACAGTTACATATAGGACTTATCAACATTTTACTCCGATGTTTTTTAAACCCACTGTACACAGCAATATTCTATATTATGCTCAAATTTAACTACTTTTATGTTTATTAGGAAACAGAATTCCACTGAATTTCTATAAAGATTGGATCACGGAGCAGTGATGGCAAGTTATGGCACACAAACTACATGCGGCTTGTAAGAAATGGACGTGCAAGTCCAATGCTGAGTCTGTGCCACAAGACTGTCAGCAGTTTGTGTTGGCACACAGACTGCAACGTAATTTTAATCCCCAGGTATAAGCCACAGAACAGGCAAACCATTGTGGCTTTTGAACCACGTGAAGATCTTAAGAGGAGTCAGTAGGATTGAGGTTGACTCCCCATGAATGAAAAATAGCTTGAAGAACTGCATTTTCCCCAGCAAAGGTTACCCCGAGGCTACTTTGCTAGGACAGTTTTGTACTCCTTCCACTCAATACAAATCACGTCTGTGACTGGAACAGGACAGCAGAGTTGGTGTAGGTACAGGGAATTGCAAGCCCCACAAAAATGACTGCCCATTGCCTTCATTGACAATGTTCAAATTAGCAAAGATACAGTTACAGAAATGCCGCACTTGCCTCTTTTAGAGGTCAAGAATAAAATTGATGACTGCTCACCAAAATATCTGCAGAAAACTCTTCCAGCTGGAACAAAAATGTCAGTGCCAACCTAAGGACATTACTGTAAAGCCACAGGCATCAGTTAGAACATTTCTCTTTGAGGTCTCACAGCAGGTAGCAAAGGAATGGATTTTTAAATTTTTTTATTATTTTTTTTTTAAACAGCAGATTGTTTAGTCTATATTGAACCAGATATATTTCTGCTGCTGCTGCCAACTGCCTCTGGGAACACTGCTGCGTCAGATGCTCCCTTTAGCCTCTGCTTCACTCAGAGCTTTTCACTTTTTTATGACTCTTAAGAAGGGAGTAAGAATTAGGGCATGATACAAGCATATGAAAGTGGCCATTGTGAAAGGAAACGGGATTTTTATTGCTCTCTTCCTTACAAATGCTGGGGGTAGAAGGGAGAGAGGGATGCTGTTGTAAAAAGAGACGGTAAAAAAAGAAAAGTCTCTGAGGAATCCAGGTACTCATCTCATCCAGGGAGTCTCTCCTCTGGTGTCAGAGGACAGTCATAACTTTAGAAAGGATCATCCCATCTGCTGTTTTAGAGGCCTACACGTGGCAGTTGCTCTTAAGCAATCAGTTTATAATGAATTCACATTCAGAAGTGCAGTACACATGCAAAACCCTTGGGTAAAATTGCCATTATAATAAATCCACCAGTGACAGAAGTGTGTACAAAGACATTAAACCTCTCTAAAGTGTCATACACAGACCACACTGGGTATCACTACAGCCACTGGGACTATAGTATAAGATCAAAGCAATCCACAAAAGCATTTGGCTTTAGATATGACAGAAATTTAATTACTACTTAAGCTCTCAGATATTTCAGGAGGAAAAAAAAAAAATCTTTTTTGAGGAAAAATCACTTTGGGATATTTTTCACATTTAATTTTCAAATGCTTGTACTACCAAAAGCCTTGCACTGACACTTCAAGATTCCAAAAAGCTGTCTTGACTTGCACTTAAACTTAATGGATACTACCTTAACAGGTGACATACGGTGTGGGTAACGATTCATTTCATCACAAGAATGATGATGCACTTAGCAAGGCTGAGAATGCCAGCCTGCCTTTGACAACCTCCGTGGCTCCATCGCACAGCACTGACTCAACATCTGAGGGGCAAGTATCATAAATCTGTTAATAGTAATTCCAGCAGTCACATAATTGCGACTGAACAAAGCCAAAGCAGCCCTGCCCACTCCAGTGTAATGTGACTCTGCTTTTGCATAGGAAGGGAGTGCCCTGCAAGCTTCTGCAAATGCCATCTGGCTTCTGCATTACAACCACATTAACAGCACTCGTAATTCTCTCCTTGCAACATATATTCATGAATCTAGAAAGCTCAAAGTATCTTGCAAGCCAGGATCACTGTCATAACACTGTTTCTCCTGGCAGAAAACTTCTCAGGAAGAACAGGATGGGTGTGTGGCACATTGTGAGAGGGAGAGGTGAAGCAGGGGCAGAAGGAGGGGAACTTGCTTAAAAAAAAAAAAAAAAAAAAGAAAACTTGCTAAATAAGCACAGATTTGAATTTGTGGTCAAAGTTCACCAACTAAAATGTTAACTTTCTTCTCCAGCACCAAAGTATCCTCCTATGTCGCATTACAAATTTCAGCACAGCAGACAATAAAATGACACAGTAAGCTTCAAGCTAAAAAATACAGCAGAGCTGCGAGACCTTCAAGTTTTGTTTTTGTTGAGAATTGTTACAATCAATTCCTTTGAGATGAAATAAGACACTGGAATATTCAAAATCACAAGGGAGAGCCTGGAGTTTGCAAATGCCGGGGCTTGTATGGTCCAAAAAACATTAGAAACATTGGTTTCGAAACTTCTGTCTTAACCACATCGTGAAGCAGCTCAAAGAGTCCAGCATGTGTCCTAATCTTCACAGGCACCAGCAGCAATTACAAGGGAAGAGTGAAGCCCAGCTAACAGACCGGGGGCAAGAGAGGAGCAAGTGATCTACACAGTGAAGAAATCATGTCACAAACGCTTTTGTTGTTACTATTGCTACTTTTGGAAGAATCATGCTGGTGGGATACTGAACAGTATCCATCTCATTAGCTCCAAAGTTTGCTACTGTAGGAAAGTAAAAATACAAGAGTTTAAAAAGACCAACAAATCCAAACCAGTTTACAACAGTCTTCTGAGGACCCAGACTTATAATGATTTTGAAATTAACCAAAATCATTGTATAAAACAAAACAAAAAAAGTAGCTTAATTTTATTTTCTGACACTTTTAGGTTCATTTAGTAATACCCACTATATTACTGTTCTGGTGACCAGTGCTGATTTGTATTAAAAAAACCACAGCATACTGAAGTTTAGAGATTTAGGATAGAAAAACCACAGAATCAGACTTTACAATCTGCTCTCCTGCTTTGTGCCCACAGTATTTACGGTTTTTATCTTAATATGTAAATAAACCACTATATTTTTTTTACAGACTCCGGTCTTGCAGGGCACAGGAAGTTTGTACATAGAAATGTTATTAAAAAAACCTGAAAGAAAATATAATATACAAAGCCAAGCTAACAATGGTTACAA
Source organism: Burhinus bistriatus (assembly GCA_013397275.1). Taxonomy (NCBI): domain Eukaryota; kingdom Metazoa; phylum Chordata; class Aves; order Charadriiformes; family Burhinidae; genus Burhinus; species Burhinus bistriatus. The sequence goes on along the minus strand of VYXH01005883.1, from coordinate 417,270 downwards.
ACATATGATCCAGGTTTCACTGGAAGTGCTGACAAATTAGATGAAAACAATCTGGTTTTGAACAGTTTCATGTCTCTCACTAATCAACGCAATCCCTGCAAAGCCAAGCCTCTCAGCATTACTGTTACCAAATGTCCTGGTAAGAGAAAAAGTAACTAGCTAGAATAAAAGAAGAACAGATGAAACGATGGAAGAAGTGGTGCATTTATTGGAAGTAATTCTACTTATAAAAGCCATCATGAGATCTTCCATTTTGACTAAGGTAACATTCAACTAAATTTAACAGCAAACTGTGGAGTGCTTCCTTTATGTCAATAGTGAAGCAAGGTCACAGGCATCCTGGAAAGTCCCCTTATGCTCTTGACTTAGCAAAGTCCAAACTTTTCTATCATTTCCTTTAGGAAAAAAAAAAAAAAAAGGAAAAAAAAAAAAAAGGAGAGAAGATGACCACAATCAGAGCACATGCTCTAAAACTAATCTTGTAAGACCTGAAATACAGATGGGAAGAAGCAGCAGACTTCCATATTTGAGAGGCCACAGGGGTCACATGAGCACCTTAACAGCAAGACAGAAAACCTCCTAAGTTTAACATCAGCCTGCCCTTCTTACTGTGTATTTGTCTAAGGCATAACCTTTTCCAAAGGTGTAAGTATATGAAACTGTGCTTATCATACCTTTTCAAATTTTGTCAGCAGCTCACATAAGCTGAAGTTCAGGCCAATCATCATTAAGCGTCCTCCGAAGCCTACATTTTCCTGGTACGTCCTCCAAGCCAGGTCTATAGCCTTCAAAAGGTTTCCCTGTATTTGCACCTATGCTGTCTCAAAACTCCCCGAGAGCTCCTGTGCATGCCCCTCTCCTGGGCTGTGTTCCCCCGGGGGCAGTTCACGCAGCACCATTGTTGCAGCCTCCCTGTCCCCGTTCTTTCCCACGGGCTGGGCACCTGGGGGCGAGCCGCTGACACCAGGCGATGCTCTTTGCAGGGTTAACCTGGCCCCATGGTGCTGTGGGGATCTCCTCCTCTCCACGCCTGGCCAGGGCTGCCTCCAGCTCACCTCGGCAATGGCCTGCAGGCTCCAAGTGCTTCTTGCAGGCCTCAAGCTCAATGTTTGGTCTCAATTATCCCGCGCAAGTATACTCCGCTGCTGTGTGGTAGAGGATGGGGAGGAGGAGCAAGTCCTTCCATGTTGCTCCATTCAAGGAAAAAAATACAAAGGAAAAAAAAAAAGAAGAAAAAAAAATCCCCAGAGAAACTGCTGTTTATAGAAAGCACCAGAAGTCACCTTTTCAGAGAAGTCGAAACGGGACGAGGCACACTTCAGCCTAGGAAACACGGCAGCGTGACTGGACAGGAGGCCACCTCTCCTCTCCCCTCCCTGCCTTCCTTGCAGCTGGCCACCAGCGGGCTGGTGTTGCTATGGCAGTAACCAAGCCACCTCCAGCCCTCTTCCCTCCACGCACTTCACTTCGCCCAGGGGATGCTGGGCTGCTGAACAGCCAAGGCCCATTAAAAGAAATCTAAAAAGTCATTTCCTTTGTTTAGGAAGGAAAAAAAAAAAAAGTCTGCAGCAAAGGATCCTGCTGCAACCTCCGAAGCCTTTGCTGGGGATCTCCTCCTTTGGTGCAGTCTGCTCTGACAGCCGTGCGGTAATCTATCACCGGCATTTGTTTATTATTGTAATCAGCATCCTCCCTTCCAGCAGCCCTGGTGCTGCTCTGACGCCAAGCACACTCCCCCTTCCTGGAGGCCTCCCTGCTGGAAAACCACTGCCACCCCTAAGGCTGCAGAAACCCCAGACCCTCATTCGCCTTTTTTTCCTCCTTCCTCCCGAAAGAAAAGGCAGCTATTTAGTCACTGAACACGTTTTGGAGCTGTAAAAGCCACCAGCGCTCCACAAAGCCTACAGGCGGCTGCTGCTGCTCACGAGGGCAGACTCAGTGCAGGCAGACTGTTTTCGCGTGAGCCTTTGCTTGCCCGCCCGTGGGAAACCTGACACCCCAAGGGTGGCTACTAGGAAATAGTTTCAAACCATTCCCACTGGAAACCCTGCGTGCACGTGAAGCCCTATTTAAGCTACTATTAATGCTTTCCGTACAACCACACATTACTCAACCGCCAAAAAGAGCTTCAGTAATAGTTGCCAGCAAGTCAGAAAATGTGTAATTAAAACCAAACCAACAATCCATCACTTGCAAAACCTATTACAACTACTTCTCCTATGACCATGTTGGGTATCCCGTGCTGCTTTTACTTTCTTTTTATTTCATCCAACTATCATATGAAGTACCAATAGTCAATAATGAGAAAACTGTCTTTAAAATTATTCTCAGCTAGTAGATTATACTGATACAGCCAGTATGGGCCAGGATTTTAAGAATAAACTCTGGAGGGAAGAAAAATAAAAATACTGGCAGTAGCAGGATTTTTGCTTATTTTATTTGTGCTTTGCTGCCTGTACATACGTTTTATATGGGCACATTACACAAACTGCAGAAGTGCTTGCAAAATAAACCAAGAAAAGTTTTCCAAACAAAGGGAGCAGAACTAGGCCAGCTTTACTGCACAACTGGGTAAGCACAAACTATCTGAATTTATTCCACTGCTTAGAAAAGCAAAAAGCCCCATTATTAGTATCTAAAATCATGTTCAAATACTGCTCTTTTCTAAATCAACCACTTACAGAAGGAAAAAACCCCACACATTAGAGTGAGAAAGTAAATTCATCCTGCAAGAGATTTAACTAGAATCTCCATTTGAGAATCTCTCTCTCTCTTCTCCTGAAAGACAAAGTGTGGATCCCAATTCCCATACACACCAAGGCTTGTTTCTGCTGCTCTTGCAGAAAAAAACCCTTGCAAAACAGGAAGAAAAAGCATTTAAATCCACTTCAGAGGTGCTAGTGCACATAAAATGAAAATGAGTGTCAGGCTGGATGATAATGAGGCTTCATAACTCCAAGACTATATCCAAATATACACATTAATTTTATGTTTATTCTCAGGCTTCATACTTAGATAACCTGCTTCCCAATTTTCTGTTGTCAAAAAAATCATACATTCTAGATATTTCAATACTATTAGATGCAAATGTAAATGCCTTCTGAGGTGGATAGGTACCATTTTGCAGAATTCTATAAAAGGTATTCAAATATATATACACACACACAATGTTGGACCAATGCTTCCAGTAAAAAGTCTTTGAAAATTGTACTGAATAACAACTCTTTCAGTGGCCCTTTCTCATGAAAGCACACTGCAGTATTTGAGAAATTCTGCATTTGTAGAAGAAAAAAAAATACAGTAACTGAAATAAGCTCTGTGTTAACATACATTTAATATAGCTTGTACATGTAAAGATAGCGGTTCTGTAGACATGACAACATTGGATCATACAAATGTTTCCAAAACACTCTTGGCAGATACACACACGGGAATTTAAGATGCTAGAGAGCAATGTACTGCTGATGCATTCAAGGCACTGCTGCAGCTGCAGAACATCGTGTGCAATGGAACTTCCTGTTACATTTTGGTATTAGAGCAATTTGGTGCATTTTCTCATGTCTTAATAACATAAAACTGGATAAAAACAATATAACCAGCTAACAGCACTTTCTAGCCATTGGTAATGTTACTAATGGCAGCCTGCAAAAAGCACGGATTGCCAACAGAAAAGCACTTTTATCAATGGTAGAAAAAGGAGGGTCAGCACAGCAGCCAGTGACACACAACTACGATCACATTTGCTAGCAACTGTTTTTAGGAGTGGGTTCCGAACTGCATGCCCTGCAAATCCAGGCTTAAGAGCTTCAACATTTAGCAAGGCACTTAATGCTGGGATTATAGAACTAATAGCAGAATTGTACATCTAAAAACCCAGGACTATAAAGAATCAATTAAAGAAACCCCTACTTTTAATCAAATATAAATCCAGAAGTAACTGAATGTTAGGCTACTGCAAACAAGTGAACCAGCAGAATCAATGAAACCAAAACTAGATAAGGAAAAAGAAAAAAAAACCATTGCCTCTGGAAGGAAAAATATCTCATCAACTCAGAGATGATCTTACACACAACTCTAAAGTTCAATTTCAGAAAAGACAGAAGTCTTTCAGACTTTAATCTGCAAAACAAGATTAAGTATGTGCAAAGACACTATAAAGAATTTGCTTCATACTTCAGATTATGTGGAAAAAATGCAAGAAAACTGTCATACTAAGCACAGTGTGACTTTGGAATACAAACTAAAGAAAGGAGAAAATTTTTTTTCTGGAAGAAAAATGGAAAAATAAACAGCAGCAGGAACCTTAAGAGTGAATGAACCAGGTTAGAGCATACATATATCTTACGTGACTCACAAGTAACAACAACAAAAAGATAAAAAGACAAAAAGACTAGTGTTCCTTTGTGCGACTTGGATGTAAAAGACGCAGAGGTCAATAGGTGGTTACAGCAAATCAATACATCTTGGTTTCTCTCAAGACATACAGCTTCAGGCAGGAACACAAAAAAAAATTCACTTGTTCAAAAGCACTGTGGTATTTTCTCCTGCCTTGCAAAATACCTGGCGTCAATCTGATCAGACCAGGAGGGAGAGCTGCCCTCTTCTTTCTACATCAGGTCAGCATTTACAATACAGAGCTAACACACAGCTCCAACCAAGTTGGTCCTACACTGAGGCTTACTATTACCAGGGTTTCGCTAAGGAGAGCTCTTCCAGCACAGCCTCACTGATAACCTCTGCCAGAAGCCAAATCACTCAAGCGGTATAGTACCCCAAGGACCAAGAATTCACCAAGACAGATGGAAAAACTCAAGCTCTTACAATAAAGAGAAACAAGCAGCAGGAAAAGACAAAAGTCACATAAATATGATTGCCCAAATTACCAATTAGATATGTATTTACAGTGGTGATTGCAATGCAGATTACGAATTACATGAAAGGGTTTGCAGAGTTCCTAAAGCTTAGAGCCAAGACACTGCACTTTATTCAGTTCTTTCTTTAAGACTAAAGGGTATTAGTTTGTCTTAGAAAGGTATTTTTACACAGATCAGCCAGTCTCATGGAGTGGTCTGCCCTGTGCAATATATGCCATATTCAATGACAGAGTTCTGTATTAGGTAAGCACAGACAGACTGTGGCCTTCCTCAGAAAATGGGGCATGAGACAAGACTTTAAATCTCAAGAATAAAATGCGTTAGGGTTCCAGATGAGATAATGTAGTCTTGGTGACAGGCAATGTTGCACTGCCATGAAAGATTAGTAAAGGACTGGGTAGTTTGGTGGTGGGTTCCCGCCCGCTCCCCCCCTTATTTTCGTAGAATGGTTTGGGTTGGAAGGAACCTTAAAGATCATCTAGTTCCAACCCCTCTGCCATGGGCAGGGACATCTCCCACTAGACCTGGCTGCTCAAAGCCCCATTGAACCTGGCCTTGTTTGGACAACGCATGGCTTTCAGCTTTATGAATCAAGCATGACTTTAGAATGTTTTGGATCTGAATGTAAGTTGTGTGTTTTAATTTCTTTGAACTTCCCAGAAGCAGAAACATTTCAAATGTACTCAGAACACAAAAATCCAAAGAACTATCTCATACTTAGAGTATATCCAAAAGCGATTAGATGTCAAAGGGAAACATGCAGGGAAGTACCACCATGGCATCCATTTCAGGCATGGAGCCATTAAGAAATTTATGTACAAGAGACTGAGACTTAAATTCCACTTATGGGACTGGCCAGAACATGAAGGTTTTAATCCTAGCTGTAATTGACAGAATGAGGGAGGCAGCAGGGAATATGGATGAAGTCTGGCCTTCATGCCAGGCAGGAATTTCATGGATTGTTACTTCATAGTCATTACTGGTGACTAAATAAAGAGTTCCTATAGATGGACAGTCTATAAAGAGTTCACTGGGGAAGCCTCCTAGAACCGTTAGCTGCCTTTCCTCCTGGTTTTCCCTCTTCAGGTGTAAGATACCAGCACTTGCTTGCAATAATCACACTGGAAATCAACAAGCCACAAGGCACCTCATGGCCTTTCTGTCTTTAATAGCATCTTTAACTCTGCTCTCTTTGCACAGAAAGAAAACAAACAAGTTGTCTTAGATGTACTTATTAACATTTTTATTAAAAAGGGTGAAACTGAAAACAGGTTGGTAGTCTCGTGGAGATATAACATGACAGACTGCCAAAGGAGCACACCCAAGGATAAGATTCTAGAGGCTGCATTAACCCACACCCAGAGTTAAGCATCCAGTTTCCCACGTTAAAAACATAGGACTTTCAATATTTCAGCCCAATCTGAAAATAGAGTTTTCCTCAAGATATTCTTGACTGTGATGAGAAGTTTTCTAGCTCCCTGATAGCTTAGTCCGAGAAAAGCCTCATTAAATCCACGCATAATACATGTAACAATTAAATACACATCTTCAAAATCATTTGCTACAAGAAGAAGGGCTTATTTCTGTATTTATTACTTGGTAAAGGATACCCATCTCTCAAGATACTAAAACTGACCAATGAAGAGCTGATTAATTTAGTAGTTTTTTGACAAGTACTCAGTCCAAATAGTGGAAAGACCATGAAAATCATATTTTGTTTTCAGAGTTTATCATAAATAATTGAGAGACCATCTTAAATTCTACAGTACTAACACAGTATCTGTGGATTAAAATCTCATTCAAATAACATATTGCAGTCTCTTCCTACTTTAATTCTAAGCAATGGCATTGGACCCAAGTACCTAATAAGGATATAGTGCTGTTACAGTTATGCTGCATAATTTATCATTTTGCCACACTCCAAGGATAAGTACCCAAGGACAACCTGTTGACTTAGTCTGCCTGTATGTTATTTTATGCTCTATTATTTTATGCCTTGTCTTCTATTCTCAGTTAACTAAGTAGCCTTATCTTGCAGGAAGGAGAAGTATTAGCTAGATCTAGTTGGTTTTGGTTTTTTGTGGAGTTTTTGTTGTTGTTGTTTTTTTCAGGTTTTTTTCCTTTTTTCGTTTTTTTTTTGAAGGCCACTGGGAATTGGACTCTCCCCATCCAATGCAAACTCTCAGCCCAGCCATAACAATTTGCTTCAGCTGTAAGCTTTTCAGCCATGAATTTTTAATTCTGTATCTGAATACTGGGCAGGCATTTGCTATAGAATAACAACAGCATTTTGAATTTCTAGCATAACCATTAACAAGATGATTGTTTGTATTTAAAAAGAATATAAAGTATGTAATTTTACTTGAAATAGCTTTTTGTCTATGAAGTCAGAATCCTTATAACATTTATAAGGAAATGTGTTTTTATATCAACTTCAACATGCCATGGTGGAAGACCCAGAAGAAAATTCCTCTTGTGAATATAGCAAATGGACATCTACTAAATAGTTCTGTCAAACCACAGGAGGTCAATCTCCTAATCTGGCAAGAAATACCAAAGTATAGCATTCTAATTCACCAAAAATGTGGAGGTTGTTTGTTTTCAAAGTTCACTAAAAAAAGATCAATGACCCTGGACTACGGGGATGTACCATTAACATTTAATTTAAATCTTTTCATGCTGTGGATACTGCATCAAAGCAGCAGCCCACAATGCTTCACTAACTGAACTGAACTATACTTTTTGCTGTGAGTGGATAAAGAAAAGTAGAATCTGATGGAGGGCTTACTTTACAAGCCGTATGACTGATACCATAGGACAACTTTGTCTTCATCTAAATTCATTTTCAAACCACGGGATTAAATCCTAAAAACTCATCATAAGATTAAGGTTTAAATGTTGCAGCTCAGAAAGAGTATTCATTCTTTTCACTAACCGTGTAATGATCCCCTGAGCCAAGGAACTCTGTAGTTATGTAATTTAAACAAATAAATGATATTCCTTTTTACCACCTCTAGTATGTAACAATAGCACTGAAGCTGCCAGGACCACCTAATTATTGCTTAGCAACACCTTAAGGGAGAACAGTAGCAATGCAAAGTTTCAGAAAGTAACACTCCAAAATGTAGTCGTGGCTTTTCTGAAGTGAGGTGCTTCAAGTTAGCTGTGTAAAGCATGTAAGAATAGGAGAACGTACCACAAAGGCTGGAGAAGAGGGACAAGAACGCAGGGAATTGAATTTGCATAACTCCTGCATGCAAGTCACACAGTACTGTAGGTGCTGCTGAAAGCCCTCATCTGTTCATCGCAAGCACTTCTGAACAGAGAATGAAGGGTAAGAAACCTCCCTCCCATGCACAGGACAAGTAAGGGAGAAGATTTACTGTCTTTTAAAAGTTACGCCAAATCCTTTTCTCCGTTCAGCTGCCTGCCCCTCAGTATCTGGCAGGCGTTACCATTTCCAAGTTTATAATTGCTTACAAGCACTTGTGCTCCACAGCATACTACTTCCCTACACTGACAACAGTTCTGCTACAGCAAAGGCATAATTGAGCCCAGTATGCTCACACTTGCTATTTTTCTCCATTTTGAACTTTATCCTATTAAGTATATTTGGCACATCTTTTCCCTAGAGTAAGCTCCTAGTGACTGCTCTGGCAGGTGACACCCATCATCCCTACTTTGTCCTGGAAAGAATTTGGACACAGTAATAAGTTTGCATAGCTATCAAGGATTACGGAGCAATACAGTTACAAAACTAAGGAGACAGAATTGGAATCTCAAGCATTTTCAACCAACTCACTTGACTGTATTCCATTTAGTTTACTAGCATGTATCTATGTCTCCATTAGCTTTCTGGTCTCCATTGTGTCCATTATACACCTAAATAAATGCTTTCAATCATATTTATGTCAGAAGAATCTTTTTTCAATATTAAGCCCTATAAAGAGGAAACAACTAATCTGGTTATTACCAAATTCAGTAAATGCTTCACTAACAAGGAAAAGAGTTAAGGTAAATTCCATTAATCAAGTTGCCACCAAGCAATTAAGACATAAAACTCCTGGAAAAAAAAAAAAAAAAAGCTCTTTTGTAACAACGAAACCACCTCATGCCCTCACTCCGAACCACTGCTGAAGTTAGATTTGACACTATAAATACAGTGCATGCAGCAGCAACATCGGGCTCTAGAGACACAACACACGAAATCACTATAGCACTTCAAATACTCTGTCAGAATTAAAGAGTCTGTTCAATAAATACATATTGTACAATTTCTAAGAAATTCACGTTTGATCTTTGGTCACAAAAGCTCATACACATCTCCTCGTAAACATGAAGGTGATCTTATTGCCTAGGCATGTTCATAACAAATACACTTATACTTTCTAACTGCAAGACGTGTTCTGGTTCATTTATTATCTCTTGATCTTTTCACTCGCCATCTTCCCCAGCGTCAGAATCTGAACAGCAAGGCAGAAAGATAAGGGAATAGAAGACAATCCTAGTAATAATCTATGCTAGTAAAGAATTAGAGGATTCATGAAACGGATAGACTTTAAAGTAAATAGTCATAAATAAGTATTACAGGGTCAATTGATGACAACCACTGAATGCATCATGATATTTGTTGTTTGGCAGCACAAATAGCTTTTAAAACTGTCAGATAATGCAAGCTACACTTCATTTTAAATTTTTTTTAAACATAGCTAACATGCAAATAAACATGACTAAATCTTTGTGTGTTCAAGGGCTATCAAACAGAACTTCAACTATTTTGTGCATCAGAGGAGAAGCAAAATTAGAGGCTTTAGGGTTCATTGGGTTTTCTGTTTCTGAGCTTTTAAAATTTTTCTTATTTAGCTTCTCTGTTTTATATCGTAACTAATTTCTTTACCTCTATCTGCACTTAACACAAAGAGAAAAATTATTGAATTTGTTTTAAATTGAGGAAGTTAAATTACATAAGTACTTAGTAAGTCAATGTTACAACTAATGTAAAAAGCCTTAAAAATCTAAGTTCTGATGAAGGACCGCAAATGCTCAATGCTGTTAAGAGATGAAATTATTCTATGTTGTAGCTGACACAAAAATGGGAAGCATCATTCTCATGTTCATTGCCTAGAACTCAAACGCATAGAATGAACATGAGAGAGATCTCCACATGTAGGAGTGACAGTTCTGCTATTCATATCTTTTTATACGTGCATGTAATCAGAAATGAATTAATCCTGCTTTAATCAGTGAGGCAAAAAATGAAAAAACTGTAATGCAACACTTCAGGTTAAAGAATAAAGTCCAAAATGCACAGATCCTGTTAAAAATGCCTTTGTTTCTGACCAAAAATAAGCTTCCAAGGCACTTATAAAGCACTACAGAAAGCAGAGATAAGCCTCATCCAAAGAACTTAAATTTTAAGAACAGTCAATAAAAGACTTCACTTTTCAGGAGGCATCAAGGGAACAGTCACTGTATGTTTTCTGGCTGCTGAATTTTAAATCTTATCCCCACATTAAAGCTTCTGACAACCATTATTTCAAGGGAATACCATATGCTCTTAAGTAACAGGACAGTCAAGAGCAGTCTTTCATGTCATGCTGCTGATCATTCTGGCATCTCCCACAGCAAGAAGTGTTCGTTGCAGTGCCTGACTGGCCTATCATCTTTGCTTTAGACCAGTCATTTTGCTTTCCCCGCCCCCCCCGCACTTTCTTTT
>VYXH01005883.1:377761-406666 GCA_013397275.1 Burhinus bistriatus | reverse complement strand
CCCCCCCCCTTTTTTTAAATTGTTCAATAATTCAGACTCTGAAAATGATTCCCGACATTTAGCAGCGTGAGAAATGAATGTAAAGTCTTAGTAAGAAGCACCTGTTTAGATGCACCTTCCAAACCATACCATACAGCTCCTCACCAGTTTCTTTTAAGGTTGCTATATGTGATTGCTAGTAGCAAATTCATGTTTGCTTATTTAAGTGTCAAACTAGAAAAAAAATGGTTTTTTAGTTACTTTTTTGTTAATTTGTTTTTTCTTTTCAGTATAGTGTGCAGCCCTTCAGTCTAATTTTTTTTCAGTGGCACATGAAGGAGAGATAGGAAGGTGTTTGGCCAAACTCTACCCTTAGTTACTCTCATGAGAGAACTCTGAGCTCAGCAGGGTTAGATGAACATGACAAAACCCCCAGACTGCCTTAATGCCTGGTTTATAACCATGCCTTCTATTTGATAACTTATTCCAGTAATCATAGTCAGTTTACCAGACTCATTTTCCGGCTAAAGGCTACTCAGTACAAAACCCAGAAAAGCAGAGAGATACCAAAGATTAAGTCTGTGGCATCTGTAGACTTCATCCTTGGCATCTGTAGCACTTCTGAAGTAGGCCATGCCACCCTCCAAATATCAAAAAAGATCAAGCCTCCCCTAGGTGTATTGCTAGGAACAGCTGCGTTCCAGGAATCCCAAACCTGCTGTGGGATTGTCCTGGTTTGAGCAACACAGGATCAGTAATTTTATTTTTCAGTAAGGTCTCTTCCAATGCCTGGGAAAACTGCATTTTTTTTTTAATTTTTTAAAATTTTTTTTAAGACTCTAGTGTCTGAATTTGTGAAAATCTTTACTTCATAGCCAGCTATGGGATGCAGGTTTCAAGGTCTCAGTGTTTTCGAGCTTGCCAGGTGCAGGGATGAGGAGGAGCGAGACCTGGGCACTTGGCCCAAGGTGGCCAACAGCATTATTTCATACCATGAACGTCACATTCAATATAAGTTAGAAAGTTTGCAGAGGAGTTTTTTGCTCTTCTATGATGGCTGCAATCCTGAGAACTACTTGCCCCGATGCCGGATCCCTGAGGCCTTCCCTTGCTCCCAAAGCTGTGGCAGTCGCAGTGTCCGACATTTGCTGTCCACTGCTGGGAGCACACAGCTTCCTACCGGTAGAATGGGCTGAGTAGAATCCTTGTATATTTTATATTGGTATAGGGATCAATATTGGTTCTTTAGTATGATTAATGTTAATTATTTACTTTTATTCTATTAAATCTGTTTATATTTCAGTCCTCGGTTTTCCTTGTTTTTCCCGATTCCCTTTCCCAGGTGGGGAGGGGTCATCGGGTGACAGAATAATTGTCTAAACAACAATTAATTGTTGCGGGTTCTTCGAACTATAATACAGATGAAGCAGGAGAACTAGAATAAGTATTCCTAATTGTTCTCAAACTCAACAAGCTGTTGGCAGTAATGTTTCAAAGGCTACACCCGCAAAACGCTTAAAAACTGGAGCAAATCTGTTTATTCAGGAGAAGAGAAGGAACAGCGGGAATGGGAAAGCCTTAATCATCCTCTTTTATATGCTCAAAACCAAAGCAAAGAGCAAAGGGCCAAAATGGGCTGTGCCTACCATCTCTGCCGACCCCAAGGCCAGCCTTCTGCAACACGTTGATGCATGCAAAGAATGCTGCTGCCTTGCTCTCAGGTGGCACTGTCGCCCCTTAGTCTGAGGTAAGCCAAGCCTAGGAAAGGGGTGCTCGGGGGAACAGACATCCGTGCAAGAAGGGAGGCTGCCGAGGGCTGCTAGCATGCTCACACAGAGGGACTTGGATCTTGCTGCTGTTTTTCTTAGTGCCACAGCTGCAAGCACGCTTTTCTTTTGAAATATCCCATCTGACCAAAGTTATTAAGTACTGAACCAAATTTCCTCACAGGAGGTTTATTATCTTTCTTCATGGTGTGCCATTTTGTCAACCAAGAGGCTCACATAGAGATCTTATCAGTGGCCTGTTGACAAAAGTAAAGAGCATTTACAATTGAAATTATGATAATATAATCTTTACTCTTGAAATAAAATGTAAGCTGCGTTATCCATAACTGCAGCTTTAGCTCTGCCTTGAACAAGAAGCTTATTTAAATACAATGTGCCTAAGGCTTCTCTAGCCCCATTTTATTATTAGTTACTTTATAAGAAACAAATAGGTTTTCCACATTTATTCAGACAGAGCTTTCATGGTTTAACATTGGTCAGAAGCTCCATTTCCACTGAATTACTGTATGCTTTTATTCTTAACTAACTCTCATTTAAAGTCAAGGACTCCACCCACTTTTCAGAAGTGCCTGAGTTTGTGCTGGAGGAAGGAAGCTGAAGATTTGCACATAAAAGTGTAGAATGAAGGTTAAAGTCAGCTTCACAAGGACACAAGAGCACTAGGTCACTTTACAGTATTTGCAACTCAACCCGCACTGGCTTTTAATCAGGTAGTGACTTCTTGAAGGTAGTTTTGGTTTTTGAAGCATCACAAAAAATTGGCTGGCACTGAAAAAATTTCGCCCAGCATACAGGAAAATTTGAGGAAAAGAGAATTTTAAAAACATCCGCTGCTTTACATTCATTCATACTGTGTTTTTTTAAAACACTGGAATTCCAAAAACTTCGAGAAAGATTAGTACTTCTTGAGGGTTCAGATAAAATCTGTTTAACTGCAAGTATGAGTAAGAAAAAAAATATACTTGACAGTCATGCTGCTGAAGAAATATACCAGTCTATTATACATGCAGTAACGTTTGATCCATGTAGGAACAAATGTTGGACTTCCTGCATGTTTAAAGTCCCTATGAGGAGAGAACAGGGAGAGGAAGCATGCAAAACGAGAATTTTCATTAAGTTGTGGGGGAACCCACTTCATATTCATCTCTATACGGAATAAATAAGTACTAAACCAGACTTTCTACAGAAGACCAACACAGAAGAGCAAGAGTGAGCACACCAGTAAGGCATGGCAGGTAGCCTCCATGGTGAGCACACACATTTCAAACACTGATCCAAACGGCTGCCAAGGGCAGAGGCACTTGCCCCTTGCATTTCCTCCACCTGTGGCACACAGCTGGGCGAAGGCTGAGAACAGAATTGTCCAGAGCCATACATATTCCCAGAACAGGTCTCTTCTGGTGCTGGAGTTTCCACTTGAGAAGTTTGGGCCTAATCGGCCATTCAGTGATAACGTGAGAAAGGTTCAACACAGCAAAACTCACTGTAAAACATGCAAAATGAAGGAACACCAGGAAGGAGAAAATGCAAAAGCCTGAAGCCTATTCAGCTGAAAAAAAGCCCTGTGTCTTTGGCATATTTCATAAAATGAAGCAATAAAAATGTCAGGGCAGAAAGAATGAGGCAAGTGTGCAAGCTGCATTTCTCTCTAAAATCCCTTCTTCACCATATCTTGCTTGTTCTGCAATCACCTATAAAAATACACTCTGTTAATGGAAGTGACTTGTCCAAATATTAAGCTATACTACTGTTCTCTGGTTACTTTAAGAAAAACAACAGCGAAAAAACAAATTGCCAGTATGCTTACTAACGCAAAGTGAAAATTACGACCTTTGGCACTTAGCCACTGTTTCCTTGAAAAGCAAGCAAGGGATATTGAGACATACCAGCCTTGAACAGGTTCTTCAGGTTGCTGGCATTTCCCATAGGTGCTAACTGTCATTACAGACCAACTCCAAACTGCTCTCTGACACTCCTCAGTAACTACCAAGGAATAAACAATATGGACGTGTTTGTGCACATACGGTTTTTCTCCCCTCCACGCTTCTCAGCCATACATAAAAAGAAGTTATGCAAAAAGCAAACAGATTTGTAAAGGAGCAGATTTCTTACAAACAACCTTGGATCATCTGTCAAGGGTGCTGAGTACTTGCAGCTGCCCTTGAGACCGTGGACCTTAGAGGCATTAAGCATCTCAGCAAAGCCTAATGTTTATATAACTAAAGCTAAAGTAAACACAAGTGAAAGTCCGCCTGCAAGGAAATAAAGCCCATCAAAGAATGATATTCTATATCTCCAAAAAGGCACTGTAAATGAGAAATACTTCTTTTTATTGTGTCAGACACTTCCAAAAAGAAAGAAGCCTTCACTGTTATTACCTAACACCCGCTAAAGGAATCTCTCCCCTGTAACGTGTTGTGCATTTGCCTCTGGTACTCGATAAAAGTTGTACTCTGGCTCTGGCCAACACAGTTTAAGGAACAGGTGAACTTCAAACTGAATGAAGAAGTTCTGAGCTCATATCGGTGTCCCTACTGAAATTATGCCAACGTGGGGTGGGTTCAAGCCCTGCTACATAGAAAAAATGACTAGCAGCACCATGGTCAGTCATTTTTAAATATAAATAACTTGAAGTTGTACATAGGCCACACCATCAGGCATGCTCACAAACACTCTTTCGTTCAGAGTTACATTACATACTGCCAGAAGTGGCGAACTGCAGTATTTCTGCATAACATTCACCAAACAAAAATATAAAACAGGTTCCTCGGGAATGGAATTGGAATGGAATATTTCAGTTGGAAGGAACCTACAATGATAATCTAGCCCAACTGCTATATATGTCAAAATACCTTTAACATAGACCTTTTGTCTATAATACTTAACATGCACAGCAGACTTCTACAGAGTAGCAGAAAAAAAGATGGATGATGGAAACACGAAAAGCATTCATTTCTCGGAAGGAGGATTCAGGAGGGACAACAACATTAAAATGTTCAACTTTAAAACCTGTAAACTTGTGCAGAGATGAAGCTATCTTACAGAGGACCGGAAAAAAACAGACAACATTCATGAATATTAAATTTTTTAAGGCAGTTTTCTCTGTATGACTGTTTTCTGTCTGTTGAGGACACCAGAGAGGAGAGCAGCGTTAGCAATTTTAGTCTGAGGTCTTCAGGGAAAGAGGCTCTGCCCTACTTTGACAATAGCTGTTGCTGAGGCAAATTAGGTCTCTGACAGGGATAAAATGAAGTTCCACTGTTAGCACAAAAGAGCTCCCATTGATTTTGGCCTCTTTCAGCTGATGTAAATAATCGAGTAACCATAAATTTGACAAGGAATAATTGCTGCCTTGTCCATTACACAGTGTACTCAAAAAGGCATTTAAAATCACCTTGAGCAGAGGGAAAAGGAGAAAGGAAAGCCAAGCTCGGACAGTTCTTCCCTTTCATTAAGCTCTATTCTACAATGTCACCTGCAACCACACAATCATCTTTCACTGAAAGGGGAAAAAAGGTTTGGTGGCCTAAGCAGTAGGTTTGAAATTCCATGCTCTGACAGGGTCAACAGCTCTTAATTCTGCCAAAAAAGGAATTTATGAAGTTTTACTTAATCTTCAGACGAGCTCATTTGCAGCAAAGGTGATCTGCGAGCAGTGGACCCAGTGATGCGTGGCTCCCAATAAATTTTTCTCAAGTTAAACTTCCACATGGCTTCCCTGAGCCCTGATTGGAGTTCAGCTCATGTTCTTGCAGCCTTTATTAGAGACACAAGACTGAGTTTTCTTTAACCCCTTGTCCTGTATGCACAGGACTTTTTCCAGCAGTCATCTCCATTTCAGCCCAGACTGACAGTACTCTAGTTACATTTAAACAGCCCAACAGGACTCTTGATCACGACACAGTTACTATATGCTAAGGCAGCAAACACTTTTCTCTTAAGTGACATGCCACAGGCACCCCCCAAGACCAAAAGTACTTCCTACTAAACTTGAGCTAAAATTCATGCCTGAGGGTTGTAGCAACTAAATACAACTTCTCTGGACAGAGACCCTCACTACCACCACTCAAGAAATTGTTTTGGCTTCAGAACATGCAGATAATCTCTTGCCTGGCTATGAAATTCTTCCAGCTTCTGGAAAGTTGACAAAGTGGCCTTACACAAAATGTGAGTGTTACCTTCCTAATTCATGCAAACAAGCATCAGGAAAGCATACCCCAAATAAAGGGAATGCAACAATTACCTTTGTTATTTTGAGCACCAACAGACTTCCAGCCACCTTTTCTTCAACCAAATCTGGTATCTCGAGTTTCATACAATGATAAACTAGTCTTTAAACTTACATAAAATAGAGTTCAAAACAGTTGCTGCAAAAAGAATTGGAAATTAACACTTGCATTGTCTACAGCTGAGTCTAAGCAAGAGGATTCTTAGCAAACCTACTAAGGTCAGTCTCCCATAAAGAGGCTACATTCATTAAATAAAAAGGAGAGGGGATAGTGATTTTTAACTGCTTGGTGATCTCAATAAAAGTTCAAAACTTTTTCTTCGTTAAGTACAACATTTTGCTAGTGAAGAAAATGGGAAGTCAAGTACTTGCACATCTAAAATCAGTTTGGGTTTGATGTTACATAATATGATAGCATTGGTGAAACTGCTAAAGGGAATGAATGGAGAACCAGAATCATTTTTAGAAAAAAAAAAGGGGGGGGGCATCCTTATTTTATGAAGCACACTTAGAGATGTTTTGTGATTTCAGATTTTACTTGTTTTAGCTGTTCCCTCTTAATTTCTCTTAAGAGAACACAAAAATGGAGAAAAGCTGTACTGATTTCAGATGAGTTCAAGCAGTAATAATAAAAAAAGCACTTCCAGTTGTCAGGAAAAGAAAAACAGTGTTTACACCAGCTTTTGTACTAGAAAGGAGTAATGTCTGAAAACCATGCAGTTACGGAACATTTTAGTCTGTAATTACAAATGAAATCTAAAGGTTGGTGAGGATGAGGGTATCAGGATGAAAGTCCACCAGACAAGCTCATCTGACAATTTCCATCTTCATATCTTCCAGAAAAAAACCCAAACACCACACAGCCACATCAGTTTGGCAGAGAGTTAAACAAGGCACTAGGTAAAGGTATACAGAAAAGAAATGAAGGAGAGAGGAGCTAAAAGTATGAATGACACCTGCTTCTTTTTCAGTGCTTGACATCATTTTGTTGTGGGATTTTGTTGTGAGATCTTGTGATATCTCAGGTCAGTCCCTGATCGTCAAGACTTAGCTATATCAAACCAGAACAATTTGGCTACCACAATTAATCACCACGTGCAAAGTACTTTGACATCTGTGGATGGAAGAATTACTACTATTGCTACTTTTATTAAATAAGGAGGGAATAAGATACTCCTGAAGGCTCAGGTACCAAATTTAGGTTTGCTTGCTACATTTTTCAGTATGTCTGAAGAGGCTGCTGCTATGGTAGAAGACTTATAAAAGTAAGCAAAATGTGTCCAAAACATTTTTCTAATATCAAGAACAAAGGGACTCCAAGGGAAGAGACCTGCAAAACCTACCAAACAAGAGTGTCATTTATCAAGATTTATACCTTCCAACAATGACATTCTGAAAAAAACATGAAACCCAAACACTTAGTACCCTGACCCTTAGAAAACAGGGATATAGTAGTGTTTTTTGCAGTTTCCTCTTGCATTTAATTTACATTTTGATACTTTTGCAAGTATTCCATAACATTGTACTGTCTGTTAATTTGCTAAGGGTCCATACCCACTGAACGCACACAACCCTTTTGACTGTTGCTTTCTATTTTTCAGGACAGAAAAGATGGTTATGCTGATATGCAGCTGTCCTGCCACAATGAAAATAAAACATCCAAACATCACACCCGTGCTGCATAAACCTCTGTCAATGAACACCATGTTTCCTGTGTCACCATCTGCTGATGTTCTGGATACTTAGATAAGCAACTGACCTCGTCTAAAACACCACTAAGATTTTTTTTTTTTTTTTAATGGCTCTCAAAATATCCACTTGCAAAAATTCATGGGAACAACAAGAGCAAGACCAAAAAAAAAAATCCTTAAAAAATGCAAAATTGGTACTGCTTTCTAAATGAAAGCCCATGCAGACCAAGGTAAGAGCGTGCTTAGAAACACCAAAAATCAGCGTAAGCTATTTTCATCTTCAAAAGATTCAGCTAACGGTCCATGGTATGGCAGCTTTAATAAAAATAGGGATCCTGTGTGGAAAAAGCTGCTGAAACAACTGCAACAAGAAACTTCTGGTTTATCACTGCATTACAGGAATGGAGATATTGTAAATTAACGACCAAGAATAAGTATATTGAACCCCCCCAAAAGTGCAACCGAGTGTTTTTAAGGTATCAAAGGTGAGTACGCAACACAAGGACTGGAAAAGCAGATGAGATCCACCGACAGTTAGATATTAAAGCAATAAAACTCAGCTGGCAGACCTCCAACCTATAAACAAAATAATTGTATTGATAGCATCTGTGCTATTCTTCATAACAAGAGCAGCCAAACAACCGCTGTTGGGCATCATCTGTGGGCTAACTTGACTGCCTGACTTTCAGTATTTAAAATTGAAAAGCTCATTCTTGCTGAAAAGTACATCAACCTAGCAAATATCTACAGTGCATCAAAGGCAGAAGCCAACCACAATATTCTTTGACATGTGACTAGCACAAGTTGTGAGGAATCATTTCATTGCAATATTCTTGAATATGCAAAATATCAAGTAATTATTGCTAACTTTAAATAAGGAACACACACTTTCAACCTATGGTAACAACCTACAGATTCTGAAGAGAATTAGAGGGATAGCTCTTACAAAGTCCTTTATCCATTTTAGATGCTACATCCTCCAAAAAGCTTATTTGAGGTTAAATTACCACCTTGTTTATGCAAAATCATTTCAATCATTCCTAAGACTTTGCCATTACTGGTTTCATTATTCATGTCTCTGATTAAAGGTACCTCATTTTAGCTAAAGTTAATCCTGCTGATAATTAACAGCCTAATCAGATTAAGCCGAGTGTAACTATTTTAAAAGTTTTTTTACCTGTTATGCATCGTTCAATTAAACTTACTTAAAAATTACAAGGTGAAACAGTGCAATTGTCCAGGCAAATAATGGAAAAAATGCTAAAAGCACTTTGCTGCAGGAGCTAAGAGCTGAACTTCTAACCTTTAAAACTACTGTGTCCCTATCAAGTACTTTTGCTCATTTTGGAAAAAAAATCCTCTTTAGCATTTGAAATAGAATAATTGAATATGTGATGCAGAAACTGTCTGTAATCAGCTGTACCATAACTGTACTGTACTACTCTGAAAAGAAAGAAAATATCCTTTAAGGCACACTAGCAATCAATAGGAAGTAACATACACTAGCACAGAATAGCATCAGTAGCTGATACATGTGGTCACTGAAAAGTACACTTGTCATTATAAGAACTTTTAAGTATCTCTTACTGAACATTTCCAGATTATTTTCTTCTATTTAAAAATACTAATAATAATTACCATATTGTGCACATTTTAGTATAGTCACAATAGATCTATATAGGTCCTACTGAACATTAATTACATTTGCAGCAAAGATGTATATTGAATACACAATTTTTCATTGCTATAAGTTGCTTGATATCTGAGTTTATAAGCCTCAATAATAGAGGACACCCCTAATCTAAAAAGGTTGCACAACTGTGCAATCCAAAACATAACAACTGTATTTCAGTTAGTCATGCCAAACATTATTTTTTTTTTTGTAAACTACATCGCCTTGATGCCATTTTCATCATTTGGTCCTCGTTTAGAATTATTACTGACTTGAGTTACGGTCTTATACCAATACAGAAACAGGAACCTCCAGAACTGCTCTTGAAATCACAGTTAAAATGAGTATGGGTCGGGGGGGGATTTTTGTTTGTTTGTTTGGGTTTTTTTAATATGTTTAAATTGCGAAAGGAGTCTTCCCTTTTCCTCTACAGCATTTTATTTAACAACTGTTTTTCAGTTTTTGGCACCTGTAGCACTTGTATCTGCATATACTAAGGTTTCACAATAAATAAAAGAAATGAAAGAATACAAATTGTGCCTTCTAAATGACTTGCAGCAAGCTTCACTATGTTCATGGCTCTCTCCCCATAGCACCTGTTAATGAGACTATATTCCATAACAGAGAGAACTTTAGTAAATCGCGTAGGGGTACCTGCACCTATTAGGATAATGCCAGTAACATGTTCAATACTGGAAGACTGCAGACTGTAGCTTTAGGTTGTCTTATTAATAGAAGCTCCCCATTTGATCTTTCCTTTAGTAATCAAGAAATATCTACTTGAAAATCCATATAATTTGAAGTATGCACTAGGGATGCTAAAAACAGCCCAAATTAAGCACTGAACATGTCAAAAGAGTATCATATGACATCAAGAATACTTCTTTATTAATGGCTATAGACCGAACTTTAAATTTTTATTAATCTCTTTCTCCCTCAAGAGTGTCACTGCACTTTCTTAGGTACCCTTATCTGTGCATTTGGATCAAATCAGCCTGTTTTGGATCAAGTTTTAACTGTACCTTATAACACAGGCAAAACTTTCCTTTCAACACATAAATTGCCAAAACATACCCGATCCAATTCCATTCAGTTAATCAGACAGAAACTTCCTGTCTAAAGCAGCCATCAATTCCCATCATTTCTAACAGAGAAGGAGGGACAAAGGCTGACTCATGCTATCAGAAAGCACAGATGATGGGTTAATCCCATGAGATGGAAAAAATACTTTTCTTACAGTGATCACTTTGAGCAGCCTGCAGCAAGCATCCCCCTCTGAGAGAAAACAGAAGCTGCCAGACATACTGGAAGAGGGAAGTTCTTACTGGAAATCTCTGTAGAAATTCTCTAGAGTGAAGAATGACTGGATGAGTATGAGAAACATTAAACCTAATTACAAAAACACTTTCAGATTACAGTTGTGTTTACTGTATTTAAGTAACTGTATTAGTCTATCAAAATTATTTGGAACAAAAACAAAAAAGCAGCCATGCCAGATGCTAAATTTGACTTACTTTTCAAATATTTACTTCCCAACTTGAAGTATTAACAGCACACATGGGCTTTCAAAAGTCTAAAACAACAACAACAAAAGGTGTATTTTGGGAAGAAGTAGTTTTATAACTATCTTAAGTAAAAAGTTCAATTTGAGATCCACTCTGGTAGGCAAACAGTAGTGTTATTGCAAATGTGCTAATTAAAGGCATTTTTTTTAAAGGTAATGTAGTATTTTCTGCAGTCTTTCGCTTAACAGTCTTACTTTTTGGAAGTTAAAAATGTACAATATTAATCTCTAAAACATAATAAATTACAATAGAAAAATTAAGGAAATATTTGAAGCAAAGGAAGATGTTATTTAACATTTACAAACTTCAAAATATTTTCAAATTTCTTCCAGCAGTGGGCAAATTTATGGTCTTATTAGTATGGTGAGGATACTGTAGGCCACGTGAGCTAAATTTGAGAAATCAGCAAGTGAGAGAAAGTTCAGGAAGCATGGTCTCCTGACAACAGAATGGGTATTGACAGAAGGACACAGAGATGATTAAGTGGCACATACAAATTAGTTCACTTAAGCTCTGAATTACTAATGAAATGAGAAACATCTGCCTCTCTTACCAGCTTCTGTTTAAACCTTTATTTTTTTAAAGTCCCAATTGCCCCAACATAATTGTTATGTGCAATGTCCACTGAGCAGAGTTTTCTTGGCTGTCCTTTTCCTTGTTTAGCCACAGTGATTGATGACCCTGGAAGAGAGACCCTGCAGAATTTGGGGAACGTTATTGACCTCAGGCTGGAATACAAACACCTCTTTAAAATCTAATGATGTAAGTCACATTTGGATCAAAACTGGGAAGACTGCACCAAACACACCTACGGTGATTCCTTGCAATGCCATCTGGCAAGTGTGGGCTAAAAGAGCAGCTAAAAGCTCCACCACTTGTAGCTGCTAGAAGCAAGACACAATGGAGATGGAGTGAGATCAATTAATAGGAAGAGAAGATGGAACTGAATGCAAGCCAAGGGCCTAGTATCACTAAAAGCAGGATTATTTCTGGAGAATGTTGTTCCACTTATCCAGAAAAATAAGCGCAATCTGATATTCAAAGAAGAGTTATAAAGGGGAAGGAAAAGCAGAAAACAGCAGGAACCAAAGGCATCAGCCAGCCATCAGCCAGTGAATCCAGCTGGAAATTAAGGAAAGAAATCCCGCAGCACTGAAACAAGGAGAAGGAATTACTCATGTAATCAAGTAACCAGCTTTTCCAAGGAGTTTTAGAAAGGCAGGTTACCCCTCCAATCGCAATACAACAAAGATATTTTGCACTCTTTTGATTACTGCAGATTTAAGAGATATAGCAGACTTCGGCATAGGAATCTGTTTCTCGCTGATGGGAGTCATATAGTTTGGGAATACACCAAGGCAAAGAGGATGATGATAATGTAAGTTAATTCAGAGGAAAGCATTCCCACCTAATAGTTCTCAGCCGTGCAATGGTACGTAACAGTCTCTGTTCAGTCTGACCAATACAAACAGTAGCTTACCAACAATTTGTTCTTTAATATAAATTCCAGTCCTGTATTTTCCACTGACAAGAGCAAAAAACTGCAGTCTGTCTCCACACTCTGCGTGTTATTACTGTACTACATTCATTCACAATACTGTGAGAACACCTGGGAGTTTTCTTATCAGTCCTGCAGTACTGCATGATCTTGTGGTGCAAATCCCCTTCAGAGATTTTTTTCCTTTGAAACTGATTGTAGAGAAAAGCAACAGCAGCAACTTCAAAGTTCTCCAATTAAACAAGGACCACAGAAGATATATTCATCTGCTTTTACAGATGAGCCTCCTCAGCTAACCAATGCTCATCATAAGGGCATCAGTAAATAGAGAAATTCAAAGGAGAGGTGCCTGTGATATATTAAAAAAAGTTTTATTTTGTAAAGCTCTTTGCAACTAAGAAAACCAAAATGCAAGTTTTAAGTGAGACAAGGAGATTACAAGGATAGTATCAGTTCAGATTCTTCACCACCTGACCTAAGCATCCTTTTTTATCCATATATATACATACATATATATACACACACATTTTTTAAAAGTCTGTTTATTGTAGTGTATTACTCAACACCAATTCAAAAGCCATGCATACTTTTTTGTTTTAAAACAAATTAGGTTCATTATTTAATGAGCTACATGCCACAACCAAACTACTGACATGAAAACTGGGCTACATAGGGCATTAACATCTCAAGGACCTTCTGTGTGTAACAAAGTACAGAGGAAAGCATCTTCTTCACATATTGATAAGCCATCTTCTGAAGTACTGGCAGTGCATTGTAATAATTAAAAGACAAATGAGCAAAATGGAAATAATACAAAGGATGCTTAAAACAAATGAAGCAGTAGAAACTGCTAGCATACTGATTTACGGATTAAAGACAAAAGGCAAAGAAGGAAGAAACCTAAAAGAGAAAAGGAAAGGCAAGAAGTAGTGGAGGACGGTTTTATTATTTTCTACTTCATTCAGATTTTAAAAAATACAAGCCTTTATGAAATGCCACACTGTTACAAACCAAGTTACTGTGTTAGGGGAGGTTATAAAAATGAATTCTAGAAATTATTAAAAACACAAAGAAAAAATAGGTTCCTGCTCTAGTATGTTTTTTTATTACACTTAATTACTAGAAAATTTTGCTACATAGCCTGGTTAGAAGCAATCAATTTACCAATGCCGTAAGCCCACTGCCAAATCAACTGATCATACATTAGCATTTGTAAGAAATGTATGAATTCACAACTGATCTACAAAGGTGGTTCACTGCAGCAAGAAAAAATCAGGTATCAAGTAATTTCTATACTCCGCATGCATTAGATGCTTGGTGAAATAAGCAGTTTCAACAAAAGTCAATGCTGCACAAAGCATGATCACACAAAAACAGCTGTGTTTTTTGTGGGGGAAGGAGGGATGTTAATTACAGCAGCTTAAAAAAAAATTAGCTTCCCTCTTTACTTACCTTGAACATGGTCAAACTCAATAGAACCAGAGCTGAACGCTGTTTTGATCCCTTCCTTGCCCCACCAGCACTTGGGTACTTTCACACCAGGCTATGGGGCACTGCCAACCCAGGAACACCCCTGTGCCCCTCCAGACACTGCCCCCCCCCCTCCTCCTGCCCCCCTCTGCCTTCAGTGCAGGTTGGTAGAGGGTAGGACAGTTAACAACAGTTGTGAGGAGTTCAATGACTCTAGTGAGTGATGTCTATAGCGAAAAAGTTGCTAAAATTAACAAACTGTTAAGAGTGAATATTTTGCATTCCTATATATTGCTAACTGAGGGGAATGCTATTTGGAGTTATAATTACTTTGTCAACAAAGAGAGAAAAATATTACTGCTAACAGGCAACGAGCATCTGCAAAGGCAGCCCCAGACAGTCATACCAGGGGTCAAGCAAAGTCAAGAGCCAGAGCAGGAACATGACACTTGCAAAACAAGACTGGCATTGGTGATGAGAAAAAAAAAAAAAAAAGGAACATTTTGAATGCTCCTAATGCATCTAATATAAATCTGGAAAAAGTGAATAGAAAGAATTGTTCCTTGTCACTATGGAAATTCCATGTGTGAGCTTATGAATAATATTAAAAAGAAAAGACCTCTTTTAGAACTTAAAATACAGCCTCCACCACCAGTGATACAAAAAATATTTTCTGCTTTAGAAGATTATTCCACAGAATAAGCATTGTTTGAAATGTGATTGTATCTTCTGAAGCTCATAAGCTACTTAGAATGTACCATCCCCAAAATACACCTTCCACACATGTAAGTGTGCAGCTAAATGAAAACAGTATTTGAACTGTTCAGTATTTTGCCCATTTATAAAATAAATGCTTTATATATTAAACATAAGGATTCATATTTTTGCTGCTTCCCCTCTCACTTTCTTTTTAAAAACAAATGATTTCTACTATTTTATATCAACACGAATATTCCAAGGAGGGGTTGACATCAGCATATTATTACAGCTACATATTTTGATTATGAAATATTCTTAATCCATAGAATTCCCAAAATGCCAATATGAGGCTTCCAAATTTGAAACACTGTCTTCAGTGCATCATCTATATGATGTTTCCTGATTAATGCAGTATTTATTCAGTGGTTGTCTACTTCATGGCAAGAATTAATGCTATTTAGCACTGTATTGTTCGCCATTCAGTTGGTTTCTTCCTTCTTCTCAGCTTTTAGTTCTGCCTCCCCATTCTCTCCATCAGTTTATTTCCCACAATAAACTCCTTAGTACACACACCCCACTGTAGAGTCCAGCAATCCAGCAGAGTCCTGAACAGCCGGTACAACAGCTTCAAGGGAAAGTCTTTCCATCTTCTAGGCCCATTTGTTCAACCCTACAGGCTCAGGCAGTATGCCTACTTTTTCATTAATGCCATCAGTGCCAGATAGGTGTTTTTTCTGGTATTTTGCATGCTTTAAAAGTGTTATATTAACACACACACCCTAAGCAGGGCAGAGGCAGAAAAAGCATGTCCACCATATCAGAGATGTGTCATGGCATTCAAACAGAAGCTAGTTTCAATAATTACAATTATTTTACTCTTCTATTTTCTTTTTAAAAGATTTAAAAAGAACTTAAGTATCTCATGCAAAAGAAAGAATACCTTACATACATCTGAACAGGTAATATGCTGCTCCTTTTTTCTGAACTATGAACCATACCTAGCTAATAAGCCCTGCCTAGCTCTTTACTCCAGAAAATAATATTAATTATAGTGAATTATCAAAAAGGAAGTTGTAGAAACTTCAGGGTAAGTTACATATTTCATCTTATTTTTGTTCAAGCTTTCTCTGTAACCATTCAATACCTTCTAAGAGTTTGTTGCCACCTAGAAAAAAGGTTGTTTTCACCCGCTGGACAATACTACACCTAGTTCCAGTACTAGAGAGACTTATTTCATGCCTAAGTGAGGCTTGCTTCTGTATTGTATACTGCACTAAAAAAAGATCTAGAGATCATAGGTTTTTTTAGAAGTGTGATGGGTTATTGTGTCACCCACAAGCAGCAAACCATCTTGAAAAGGAGCAAATCAGTGTTTCAGTTATGTGACTTTTGTCTCCTTCAGGAGGACATAAAATTCAAGCTGCTTCCGCTGAGCCTTGTGCGGCAGCATTGATCATCCCAGAAAAGTGCTGCTCTGTTGGACAGAAAAAAAATTCTACAGGAGAGACTGGATTTCAAAATAGCTTTCATTAACAGATCCAACCTTTCATTGCTCTTAGCATCTGTCTATAAGCATCTTTCCAACCAGCACTTCAGAAAGTAATCATGTTTTAAAGGAGAGGGAAGGAGACAGAGGGCAGACATCTAGAGCAGTCTACACCACACAGCTAATAAGTCATAATACAGAATAGCATAAGCTTGGGCTTTCATTCCTCATTCTCTCTCTGAACTAGAATCTAACAATATTTCTGAAGTGTCAAACACAGCCACCTCCACCCAATGAGTATCCAAAGATGAGGGAGTGAGGCATGGTCGGTGGAGTGGCAAAAGCTCAAAAGCTGACCTTTCTAATACAAATGAATACAACGTGTCCCTCACCCTGGGCCGGAAACAACCCAGGTCTCAGCAAGGTCCATGGTTCTGTCAAGTGATCCAGCCAGCTCTGCCATCTCCACCAGGTCTTTTGCTAACAACAGCACTCCCCACTGGAGGAAGACAAGCTACAGGTTGCAGAGCACTTCGTGGGCTCACCTTCACCCTGTCTACAAGGAACCACAGTGCTGCAGCAGGAGGGGGACTGGGCCCAGCAAACCAGACTGGCCCTTTGAGAGAGAGGGTCCTTCTTTCTCCTGCTGCAAAAACAAATCCAGTTCTGTTTAAGAGATGAAACACACATCCTCAGCTAGCATACCTCACTATTTCTGGGGCAGTTTAAGTTAGCTAAGGAGGTCACTCTTCTACAGAAAAGTAGAGTTGATCGTTCCACTTAAATCAGAAAACACAAAATGTAATACCCTGAGATGTCACAGAATGGATCCGATATCAGAGAGTCAGGATACAACCATAAAAAGCCTTCCAGTCAGACTCAGATAAGAACGCATAGACACACTGTATTTTCATGCAAGTCCACTTCAAAAAAGTTAACGTTGATCAACCTCCTTGTGTTATTTAGCATAAGCGATTGATTACTCTTAGCCACACAACTGTCTTGCCTGACATCCTTGTGCAAGGGCAACAGAAATAGAAGATCCACAAGTATCTCTGCACATCCTTCATGAGCTCTGGCTTTGAAGTACCATGAAGCACTTGAAATCTGAATGATATGAAGACTAGCACCTACACCAGTGTGTGTGTGTGTGGGGGGGTCATACATATGTATTTATATGGATACATACAAATAATATACTGTGTGTATATATACACACATATACAAAGGATGTGTATTGGGGAAGTACAGAAAGTTTTTGACTTCAGTATTTTTAAACATTTCCTCTACACATACCAGATTTCAGGCTTTGTCCATTATCTTTAAGCCCTAATTGCAAGAGAGGTTGATTAGATCTATGGCTACTTCTTACGTTTTTAGACTTAGAGGGCAACAAAAATGTATTTTAATTATTTTGTAGGGAAAAAATTCTCATAAAGCTAGGAAGACCAGTGTTGGGCATAGATTCACTTTTAAATTTATGCCCACTGACTGTAAGCTAGAGCCTCAAGTCTGACCATGTTATAACTCTAAAATATATTTATGAACAAAATCTATCTATGCACTCTTATTATTCTTGCTAATGGTTTTTTTGACTGTTGTTTTGGACACCTTTAGGTTGACAGTTGATGTGAAGACTTCCAATTGATCATGACTGACTGATCTTCAAGAGACTTCAATCATTGCTTGGAGAATTATTTATTAATTTGAAATATATCTACTAGACTGCATGCAGTCTTTGCAAACAAACAATATCAAAATACAAATAAAATTCAGCCTCCAGACAGGAGATTAGGAAAACAAGTTCTCGGGTGTTAGAAGTAGAATCAAACCGGTGCACTACTCCAGTCTATTTTGTGGCAAGCAGTGAACTACTGGGATAAGAGACATAGCCCAGAAATTAAGCAAGACCAGCTTTACTTTTATTGTGACTATACATAAAACCTGAGTTCAGATGGGCATTCACATGATGGGTAGAAGAGGATTATGGTTGAACATCACCTTTTATCATCATAAATAGCTATGTTTTCTTTTCACTTAAAAAGAAGAATGTTTCAGAAAAACTCAACCTTGTGAATTCTTCCATTAACAGGCAGCAAAAGACAGTTATTTGCATATTCCATTCATCATTTTGACTAGAAATGAAAGGTTAAAATGTCAACTTGTCCAAGTTGTTATTTTAAAATAATAGCGGTATCCACAGTTCTCTCCATTTTGAAGCTCATCTTTCTCTCTACAACAGAATTTTAAAATTGGTAAGGTTGCCTGTATACATCCAAAGAGACAAAGAGGTGGTATCATGTACACTGGGGGAGGGAGGGGAAAAGTAGTTAAAGAAAGCAAATAAAAAAACCAAACCACAATTTTATAACTGCAATACTTAAAATCACTGGTGGTGAATCACCACAGTAATTCCTAATTGACCACCCTTCAATTTTTAGAAAAATCTCTGAAGGTGTTCTTGAAAACATGTGGATAAACACTTGGAAATAACACTCACTTTCTACAAGAAGGATATTAATGGTAAAAGCAGCAGTAGTGAGCACAGACTAAAAATAATCGCGCAAGCAACCTTCTGCTCTGTCTTTATTTTGATGCAAAAAAAGCAAAAAACCAACCAACCAACCCCAAGCTGCTTTTGTATTCGTGTTCCTTGTTTTTAAGTTTCTTCATTCCTCCTGCCATACTGGGTTTGCAACATCTGCGTGATAGGATGCAGAATTGCATGGAAGTTACACCAAGAGGACCAGATATCCTCTTTGCCCAAGATAGCACACTATTAAAGCAAAACCCCATGTGCAAAATACACAGAACTTCTGCCTTCCACATAAATTTCTCCTGAAGAATTCAGTTAACCAGTGCTAAAAGCTAGCTGGATGACAATTACTATTCACTTACTAATCAGTTTGATCCAGTTTTATCAAGCAGTTTCATCAGTAGAGTTACAATAGGGCCAACACTTGCAGTGCTTGGGAGAAGCAAACAAATTCAGCTTTCCTAGAAAGACACAACTTTTTAGGGTGGAAGGGAGCTCTGCAGGTCAGCAGCTCAAGGCAGGGCTGATTTCAAAGCTAGGTTACACTACTCAGACCATTGCCCAGTCCAGTTTTTTCTCTCTATGCTCCACTTCTAATTTGCAGTTTATAATGTCTCAAAGTAAGAGAAGTTTTCCCATACCATTTTGTATTCTGCATTTTATGCCAAGGCTTTTACCAATGCACATTAAATATACCACAAACTGAAAATACTTAGATTAAAAAAATTAAGGCGGCAATGTTTTTGATGACATTTGCTGTCACCTTCCTCTCCTTGCACTACATTCATATAAACTACTGTAGAAGTGTTTATTACAGAAAACACTGCATTTTAAAGATTATGAGTATGCACATGAAAGCAATTAACAAATGAAACGCCATGGAAAATGCCATTTGAAAGATACGATCTTTTGCAAAGCAGCATCGTATAAGGCAATTAAAAAGAACATTACCAAAATCTTGGCAAATGTGCACTAAAACCATCATTCTTCTGATGATGAAGACATGAAGAGAAACCCTTCATTTTGTGAAATCAGCATGTTGCATATGAATGTGTGACATTTCAAGATATATAAAATCATCTTTGTGAAAATAGAGTAACAGCTTATTTGACTGTAAATTTGTTGCCTTGCCACTTCTACCATTCTTTTTGCAAACAACTTGTATTTGCGACAACCTAGCATTACCAATGAATTAAGAACCAGTTCACTATACAAAAACATAATTACAGTTTAATTTTGGAGAAAATAATTCAGCAACTCTAAGTGGAATTTTTCATTTCTACAGAAAAATACAGTCCATAGACATAGGATTTTGGCACTTAAACAATACTTCCAGTGAACATGAATGGGAACTATTTTACTCCTAACATGATGTTCCTTTCAAAATTAGCTGGTAAGACAATGCTAGTAGAAATCAAAACTAGCAGCAATTAACATATCTATATTGTGCATATAACTAAGAAAATCGTACTGTTTGAAAAATACCATAAATTAAAGCTTTATTGGTTCTTTGATAAACAGAATTAAGGGAAAACAGCCAAATACTCAGGTATAAAATTCTTAACTTTTTTTTTTTCCCAGAAAATTTGTCTAAAGAAATACAAGTTTCTAAATAGAAATTTATTCTTATGAAGTTATCTAATTTACTCTGCAAGAAAATACAACTGTGATCTGGTTCTATATTACGCTAAGAACTGGAAGCCTTAGAATGAGAGCCTTCAGCATATTAAAATCTTTTGAGGTATAAATATAGGAAGTAATTTACATGCAGCATCACAAATATAGTACCAGAAATGAGTTCCTGAATAAATTATAAGCTAAAGAATGCACACAAGTCTAGAAGAAGGAATCATCTGAAGGCAACATGAATGAGCCGAGCAACCTGCTATGTCTCTTACTAGTTCCCTTCATTTTACAGACGGATTTCTGGTGTGTTTCACTGCTGTGCAAGTGCTTGAGTCTCTCAAAAAAATGCAGGCATGTGAAAGACAAGACAGCTGCTTAAAGCATCTTCCTAAAAATACAAATCTATCCTCTCCTTTCAACAGGGCAATGAAGGAGACTGTCAGCTTCCACCATTGTCCAAGTTAAGGCCAGAGCTGGTTCACTGACAGCAAAGAAGCAGAGGGAAGGCAGCTCGCTTCACCTTCTCACCACCTGTGTCTACTTGAACATCTCAAGCAGTCCAGCAGTAGTTTCCATCCACTACAAACTCCAGTAATGGCAAGAATATTACAAGAAAACTAAAGTATCAACTCAATTGATTAGATGATATTCCAACCAATTGCTTATTTTCTTTCTGTTCATATAGGAAGAATACACACTTAAGAGGGCAAAATGAATTAACTTCATACTCTTTGCCAGTTAATAATTTTGTATTTCAGATAAAGAAATGAAGACATTTTAACCAAAAAAAAAAAAAAAGGATGGGCAGTAAGAATTTCCAAGAAAATAAGTCTGGTAAGTCTGCTTTAATGAATTAATAGATATATTGTGCAATATACCAGCAGACATCTTAATTTTCCTCTCGATTCCTTCAGACATTAAAGAAAAATTCTAAATCAAATATCAGAACTAGCTTATTTAAAAGGAAGGTTTACACAGACATGAACTCACCCCTGTCATGTCAGGAATTTTATTTCACTTAAGTAGGCTGATCAATGTCACCCCCAAAAAACAGTTTTCAGAAGATGTAAAATACTCTACAACATGGAAAATTCCTGTCCTTGAATATTATTTTCTAAAAACGTGTATTTGCTACTGTCCCCATATGACATTTACAACATTGTTTCACAATGCTGACACACACACATACAATCAACTTCCTAATGAAAATCAAAACAAACGAGACTAAGATCCAAACTAGCCCTTGGAGAGTTTGATTAATACACCATCCATTAGGCATCTGTTTCATTACACAATGCAGACCTCTAGATTATAACACCATTAATAACTGTCCACAGACTGAGACATTTACATGAGTTTCTATAATGAAACCACTATGCACAGTGCAACCCTTGGTGATTCATTTGGCCTTTACCATTACATAAAAGTAAATTCAATTTGGCAAAAGATTTAGATTTGAATAAACATCCCAATCTATCACTGATGACTTAAAATCCTTGGCACTTTCTAGTCGGTATTGTTTCAATTTACATGCATTGAAAGTAACACAGGAGTGGGTATTATTTTAAAATTCTTCTTTTACCAAGACCAACTCACAGACAGCTAATGCCTTCTTTGCTTTCATTGGGAAATCAATGTGTTTTTTTAATAAAAAAAGTAAAAATTTAGGGTCTTACAAGGTATTCAAAAGGTCTGTCTTTGTCAAGAGAGCACTTGAGCACTTCTGGTTCACCAAGACTTGTTGATCCGGTTAGCTCCAGCTGCCACATGCTTGTGGTCACAAACTGCTCGCTCCAGAAGAGGATGGCACCCTGAGAAAGCAGCGCAGGTCGCAGGAGAAGGCTCAGCACAGAACAAAACAGCAGAGCGTCTTTCTGTGAGCAAAGGCGCCATGCCTGCTGCTTTCCTCTCCAGCACACATAGGGTTGGATGGGGAATGTCGGTGACTAACATAGGGTTTGCTCCCAGTCCCCAATCTCCCAGCGAAGCTCATGGATGTGACCAGAGATCTAGTAATCGGGCCTGTGAGGGGCATATAGGGAGCCCACTCCCTAGCAGTGACCTCATTACTGGTGAGCCCAGCTACTCCCTGATGAGAAGGCTCAATCTCAAAGAAATCCCTCAGTGGAAATACACCCAAACAGCTGTCATGGTTTCAAACAAATGCAAGCGCTCTCTTCCTCACGAAGACAGCTGAGGAGCGAACTACTGCAGCAAAGTGGAGTTCTACTACAGCAAAGAACTGGAGAACTACCACAGCAAAGAACTTCAGCTGCGTTACCTGCACCTGTACGTATTCACTACTTAAGTAATCTTTTGAGTCAAAGTCTACTTTTCACGGTCTTAAGAAGCTCAGCCATAGTTTCGCTAGAGAAAAATGGTAAGTATAACAAAAACCTCTAACTGATAGAAGTATATCTCTTGTTCCAAGAGCAACTACATCTTTGGTTTTCACCATTAACTTGCTGTTTCAGTAACATCAAAGACATGCATCTCTTTCCCCTTTACAGTCAATAACTGATTTTCTACAGTCTACGGTTTCGTACCAGAAAAAAGATGATCAATTGTCCAGGCCAAGATTTTTCAAGATCATTATTAGTAATAAATGAAAATTCATTCTATTTATCAAATATTTCAAAAATCTATCTAAACAGGGAAGAACTCAATCAATACTAAGGAAGCAGACCAGAAGACAGTAGCCACAGTATTTCCATGGAATAAGTCTTCCATAAATAGCGGTTGATAGATAGTTGGCTCTGTCGAGTACAACACAGCAGAAAGAAAAATAGGAAGAGAAATTAATGATCCTATAAGGCTTTCTTTACTTTTAAACTCAGTCAGCCAACCAGAGTATCTTTTGATACATACCAACCCTTAACGTACCTTCACAATAGCCTTACATTAGAGGAAGCCTTCTGAAACAGCCCACATTTTAGAGATACCTAACCAATCCCAACAGAGGCCGACTTTACCGAAATCACACAAAAGCATCACAACATGAAGAGCCATACTGTTGTGACTCAATCTGTGAACATTCAGTTTCTGTATGTCAAGATTTGAAACAAAAAAAACCACTTTAAAATGCTTTTCAAAATAAGAATTGAGAGAAACAAACATATATACATTTCATCCGGAGGTACAATACTTGCAAAGTATTCAAGCCAACATGTGAAAACTACAGGTTTTTTTACTCCCCCTGAAGCAGACAGCCTTTTCCTCACCGATCCTGTATATAGTCAGCAAGGAAATTAGAGTAAACCCCTAGAGAGACCAAGAGTCTATGATTGTCACAGTCTAGCAGGCATGATTAATGTCAGCTGAAGTAATTTAATAATTTGGGAGTCTTTAGTGCAAGATATGCAATTTCTTACAACAGTAATTAAGCATTCAACTCCCTTTTTGTTGTGTCTGTGTGACTTCTTTGCACAGTTTGAAAGACAAATCTCCATTTCACTGCCAACCAGAAGTACTTTTATCACTGTACCTGGACTCATAACACTAATATTCTTCTTACTAAATACAGCAAATGAACTGTGTGCCAGAATTATAGGTGCTTCATTCCTCCACTGGTATCTTTTCTGGACTACATGTCCCACCACTGTTAAGTACGTACTGCATTAGAGGAATTTGTGGAAGTTGATATGAAGTTAGACTAGGGCAGTACATACTCCAGAAAAGCGCTATTTACCATATTTCTGGTAATTTTGTAATAGCGGTATTTCTGGTTTATAAAATCCCTGTCTCTTTAAGGAAGAAGAGAGATAAAACATGGTAATATGTATAATTAAGAGCTGCATATATATGTTTCAAAGTAAATACGAAATCAAGCTATTAATAAATTCCCACATTTAATTTGATTTCACAACTTTTTTTTTAATGTTGCTTATACACGTATTGACAAAATCTGTCTATTAGATTAAGTTTAAATTAGAATATTTCATGTTATCACTTAATACATTTCACATATTCATACTGTGGCAAAAGATGAATTGTACCTGGGTTTCTCTGAGATTAACACAACAGAATTTTGTGTTTTCTTAATTGGTTTCACAACACCACAGAACCTAGACTTAAAAAAACCCACAATCAAATGATGTACTGCTTTCTTAGAAGAGGTTGTCCAAAGTGACGATGTTTTACCCAATTAAAATACTTATTTGATCTAAAACTAATTTGCAGAAAATTTACAAATTAATACAAATCTTGTTGGTACACAATCTCTTTTCTGTTCATAGTTTAACAACTTGACACCCTTTTTCATAACATTTCTCCCACCACTGCTCCTGAGAGAGTTGGTAGCAATGAAAGGGTGAGATTTTGCTACAAGTAACTAAGTAAACGTAAGCAAGTCTCTTATTTGAAGGAGGCCATGCTCACATTCACAGTCAGAATCAGATCTTCAACAGGTGAAATAAGAGCACACATGGTATCAGTCTCCACCCTTCACCAGAAACATCCCAGAGAACTTCAGCTTCAGACGCATTCCTTTGGTTAGTCTCAGATTTCAAGCTCTTGAGGCAGATTGATCATCTTTATTCAGTAAGGGCAAATTTTTGTTAGGGTTTTTTGTTTGTTGTTGTAAAAAACCCACAACTTGCTCACATTAGTATTGCTAATGTTTTTATGTCAACTTTGTCCTGTTACAACATTACATATAAGCAGGGGTTTGTAAGGCAAGTTGTCTTTTCTTCCACTTAGTAACCCTTCTCTGCATTACTACTAGTATGACTTTTTCTTTAACATGGAAGATCAAAATTATCTACAGAACAACAGATTAAGTCACACTAGTGCTTAGCATAGCAACATTAAAACATTCCTATTTCTAACTCATTGATTCACCTCAAAAATGCAGTCATCTTTGCTGCATCACATTGGTGGTGTACTACCACATGATCAGTTAAAACATCCTGATATCTTCAACTGACATCTCCAGTTCAACTATCCAGTGTATATACTATTGATCCTCCAGTACACAAAACTTGCGCTATGTGTAATTAAATGCCAATGCACTGCTCCGGTCTTCAACTCATCTAGTTTGTCATGGATAATTTTCCAATTCTTCTTTGTATTCATAACACCTTAGCATTGTCTTATCAACAAATTTAATCAGTGGACATCTTTTCAGGCCACGTTCGGAATTAAAGTATTTTCTCATACTGTCCCAGTACTGTCCTCTGGATGAATCTCCCAAATTACCATCAACAACCCAAATAATTTCCTTTTTGGCAGAACTACTCATAATTAGCTTCTGATTCATACCTGACTACCTTTTATTAACCTAAAACAATGAACGGGTTTTAGCAGTGTCTTATGATAATATTTACACTGCTGTATTTAAGCCTATGTGGATGAAAAACTATCACATTTCCCAAGCTTAAGTCCTGCCTTTTTTTTTTCCTTCTGTTTTCTTTCTTTAAAAACAAGAAATCCTGTGTGATGAAACCATGCTCTGCTTTCTGTAATTCCACAAAATGGTCATAAATGTGTTTGGGCCAGAACAAAAGGATTTACACTGAAAACCTAGAACAGCAGCCTATTTATTTAATCAATGGAAACACAAGTAATCATGCAAAGGGCAATCCAGAACAATTAAGTTGGGCTCATAAATACTGAATAAGAGTTATTCTCCCCTGGTGCTTGCTCCTTTCCATTAACTACGTAGGAGAGACTGTGGTTTAGAGAGCATTCAGGTTTCTAAACATCATAGGAACAAGATTCTAGCATAGTCTTCTGATGGGAATGGTAGGAAAAAATAACTGAACAAACTGTGTTAAAAAAGTGATACTATTTCACCAAGAGGCTATTCAAGCAAGCCAAACAAAATCCACTACTACACGGGATATGTCTCTATACTTTTCACTTTCTTAGTAGCTATATACACAAATCTCAACAAAATATTCATAATTAAAGTATCAGAATTGGGGAACCTTTTCTTTTGTGATGCAGAATCTCTGACTTCAGTCTACAGTTGAGGATACATTAAAACTGTTGCTGTGTTTCATCATAAAGCCAAACCAAAATTGACTGTTTTCATTTACATGGTAGCACTTACCAGAGCAAAATTTCTATTTAGATTATCTACTTAATTTGCATTATTCCTTTCCTATGCAGTATCTTAGCCAAATACTAGAAAGCTGTCATTTAGAAGAATGAGTTTAAAAGTCTATGTTCTCCATGCACTGAACTGTAATGGAAGGATCATCAGAAGATTTTTTTGTACATTAAAAACGAGTTCTTGGGTCTGAACTACTAAGACAAAGAAAACAATAGATAGAAAATTCCCATGCTGGTAATCATTGCTTTGCCTTTCTCAGAGGAGCCAGTAGGTATCTTACTGAAAACATGGAAGATAGGGAAAACAATCTGTATAAGGCTAAATTATGCCTAAGAGAGCACTGGCATTTCCAGAACTTAGTCTTAAACACCCCTTTTACCAGCCACAATTTCACTTTTGGTTTCCAGCAATTCAAAGAAAGAGGTTATTCTATCAGGTTGCAAATGTCAAGTACTACTAAAGATTCCAAACCCACGAGTCAAACATAAAAGCTTAATAGTCTTCTGTTTCGAGGGCTTATAGGATGCACTTTGTTCCTTTTATCATTTTTTTCCCTTAACACTTTTTAAATAAAAAACCTGAGATTATCACCTAATAACATGCTCCCAGAGGAAAAGTGCAAACGTTCTGAAACTTACAATGGTGCTGGCAGTACTGAGCTCAGCAGTAACCCAATTAGGAAGGGATTAACTGAAAATATCTGTGCATGCACACATCCACACATTCTCCCTTCCCTCTGTGCCAAAGAGTCCTCCGAGATCTACAGAAACCGGGCTGACTTCCACCTAGCACTTGAGGGCTTAAAAATTTCTTAGCTTGATATGGTGTAGAGGGAATAGAAAAAGATACAAACAAACAACACCCCAGCTAAAGTAAACAACTGGGCAAGTTCAAAGAAGTTTTGTTAGCTTTTCTGTTTAACTTCATTTAAGAGCGTAAAGTCAGTGTGCAAGGAACAACAAATAGGGCAGCTCTAGCAAGTGAAGAAATCATTATTCAGCTGTGTGTGCCTGTGCAAGCATTTTATACATCTATGCTGTAAACTCATTTCTAGATCCTTGCAAATCCTTTTTCTCCTTCCCTTCTGTCTCACAAACTGTTTTTCAGGTGGTTAGCTCACAGATGTCAATCGAAACACCTTTTATCTTCAGAGGACAAAAATAGCTTCCTAGCCTGAAGCATAGCAAAAAACGTGAAATCTAAAATACTTCAATTTGACCAATTACTATTTCAAGGCAGAAAGTAGCTTTGAGCAGAAACCATAGCTTGCATTTTGAGAGCATCAAAATACGGCATTCTGACAATAGTGCTATATTATTAACCAAAAGTGATTAAAACAATGGGAAACGTGAAAAGGTCAATCAAATACTTAAAAGAGTAACTAACTATTCAGCCTCTCTACTGGGAAGGAAACAGCTCTTCTGCTTCCAAATAAAGGCAGAACGGGTGAAGGGATACTTCTGTCTTCTGGTTCAAGATGAAGAACGGGATACACAGCTAAGAACGTAACTTCAGAGCAGTTGCAAGAGGTCAAGCTAATGAGCGCAGGGCAGTATGCAATAGAAGGAACCCTGCCTTTGATACAGTCTCCCTGTCTCCAACTGTTACTGAGCCAGGGGGCTTCATGGATCAGACACTAGCCAAACATTACATTTAATAAGCCTGGACTACTTTTTTTTTGTCATAATTTTGTCCAAACACTTTAAGTTCCTTTTTATATTTGTCCACTATATCGTCTTGCAGAAATGAGTTCTACAGTTTAATTCTGTCATATGACAAGGTACTTCTTTTTATTTAATAACTTGCTGCCTCATTAGATACCTCCTCATTCTCATGTTAGGAGACATAAGGAACAAATCATTCCCTCTTCATCTTCTCCCTGCTATTCAGAGTTTATAGATTTCAGTGAGATGAGTAAGGGCACATGGTTTTCCATATTGAGAATTATAATTTATTTACTTTCATCCCATTCGAAAGCCATCCAGGACATCTGATTGTTCTGCTTGCCTTTCTCAGTATCTTTTGTAGTTGAACTATATCCTTCTGAGGATCAGGTGAAAAGAAAGAAAAAAAAAAAAATCACACAGTATCCAGTAATAAGATTTACGAAAGGCATGCAGTAGCATAAATAATGCCGTTTTGTTCTCTCTTCTTTTATTAGGAACTATTAATTCCTTTAAATTCCTGAAATTTTCTTTGCTTTTTTTTTTTGTTTAGAGAACTTGGTATCTGAATCAACACTAAACTCAAATCCAGAATTACCCTGAAGATCTTTTTTCCAAGTGTAGCCAATTAAGAATCAATTACTGTTCATGTGTAATTAGAACTGTTTCTTCTAATAGTTTTTCATATGCCATTTTAATCACCTTAGAAAGCATTACAACTCTTCACAGTCCATTTTAGTTTTGCTGTCTTTAATGCATATGTGCCAGCAGTACACTTCGACACCCCAGTATTCATTCTGTTTTCACAAATCATTTACTTATAGATTCAACTGTAAAAGTTCATCTAGAAATCTAACCCAAAAGAAGATTCCTTCTTATTCCATGAAAGCTTGAGAGGGGTTTGTTGTTTTTTTTTTTAAAGTAAAAAAAAACCCAACAAACCAAACAA
>VYXH01005883.1:301620-372072 GCA_013397275.1 Burhinus bistriatus | reverse complement strand
GGGGACAAAAAACAGATAATATTGAAAGAGTTATGGGTTTACTTACAGAAACAGACAGGAGCTAAAAAAACCCCAAACTGTTTTGGTGCAACAAAAATGGAAACATTAATTTCATGGGTGTATTTTAAAGGCAAAGGTTTTACTTCTATGGCAATTATATTATCCTAAACTTTAAGAAGTTGTTTACTCCCAGAGCAGCTCTGAATTCGATATTTAGCTGACCAGGGCTGGAAGTAATTACTTCTAGAGGCTTTGAGAGAGATAAATAAAATGCATTAATTTCTAGCACAGCATAATTCCTTTGTACATGCAGCATTTGGAACTATTTGGATAACTGATAATAGCCTGTAATTTACTGAGAAATTATTCTTCACATAAAATGAGTGAAAAGTAGCGGTGCCACATGAGGCTGCAAGATGTAGGATACTCGCAATGGGACTAAGAAAGCCAAGTACTGCTAGGTTGAATTTCTGTTCTCAAGCACAAAAGGGTTGAGAACCATATTCCATAACAAACAGTATTTGATAAGGCTTGTGTTGATTCTCTTAACAAGTGGTATAGTTTAGATTGTTACTTCTTTTGTATTTTCTAGTTACCACAGAGGTCAAAGCTGTGGCTAAAAGCTGTTTCAGTAACACTATGCAGACTGACCACCTTATTTCCACCCAGCAGCTCCATAAACAACATCTCATTATCCTCTCAGTTATCTGTGACTATAGCACGACTTGTTTTAAATCTGTATCGTTTCATCCCTCTAGGCTATTTATGAAGTGTATATATTCTTCATCAGCTGCTAGAAAACAATTCTACATCATGCTGCTTTCTTGTCTTAGCTGCAATACTTCTTCCTTTCTGGCCATCCTATTTCAACTTAATCTAATCAATATGCCTGGCAGAAAACAGTTTCTTTCTTCTAGTGCTCAAACTAACATGACCATTGAATGTCTCATTTTTCTTTTCAAAGCACTTTCACATACTCCTTTGGAGACTCTCTTCAGTGTCCAATTTAGGCATTACACCTACCTGCTGTTGGATACCTGGATAAGATTCTTCTTCCACTGCACTAAACTTTCCTACTTACAACTTGTTGCTTTCTATAAATATTTTTTCTTGCTAAGAAAATAATAAAATAAAAAATCTGCCAACAATGCATTTGCAACCTAGTGAAGAACATAGCTTGTTTAAAACTCATTCTCTCTCATCAGGTTTTACTACATTTATCACTTGCTTTGATTAAGACTGCAAGTTCTTCAGGTTTTAATTTCTACTTCTGTAGAGTACCATGCTTATCATGCCCTATAAATGCTACATAATGATAATTAAACACATTAATCTACTGCCAACAGAAAATTGCAACCGGATTAAAGTAGATTAATTTGTTCGAAACATCAGTCTGTTAATTTGGTGGAAAATAATATCTAGGATGCCTGCTGCATTTCTAGATTGATTTGTTTTGTTTTCTACTTATCCCACAGATTAACTCCTACAGTTTAGTACTTTGTTCTTTTCTGTAAAGAATCAACATTTACAAGAACTCAATTTTATGATAAACTAGCTTTTCCAACAGATTAAGCATTACACCTTCAACAGTGAACTGTGCCACTTTCCACAGATGCCTGGTGGTATAAGCCAAAATACACAAGGATCTTGATACAGCTGCCCAGCATGATCACATCCCCATGCACATATTATTCATAAGTGTCTGCAAATACAACAGTGCCATTAACATCTTTGAACAGGTAAATATTTTTGCAAGTATATGTTTCAAAAGTCTCATTAAAACACTGATGAAACAACAAAAAATAAATCTCTAACCTGATTTTAAATCAGGTCTTGTTCAGGTTCAAAAAGGAGAACAAGTCTCAGCCCGCACTGGTGTTAGCATGGAAGGCACCAAAGCACACCATAGGGCTTCTGCTATATCTCAAGAAAGAGTAGTCAGCAGAAAAATCCACAAGCAGAAGACAGCCCACAAACTCCTCTTTAGTTGCTGCTGCCAGCTTATTACACCTCTAACAGCAAACTTCAAGGCAGTCTCCAGTCTTCTCCACTTTTCTTTTAAACTGTCGCTTTTTGTGCAGAACACTTTCAAGCTATTCAGTGACAAACTATCAAGTACTGATTAGGCAGAAAAGGATTTTAATAATCAGCTGGACAGCTTCAGTACTGAATTTTCTGGTTTTTGGGTGTGCTCGAGACACCTTGTGCTTGTCGTTTATTTCTGTTCCAACACATACCCTAGGTTTACCACCTTGTCTTAGAGACACGCACACAACTGTACATGCAGAAGCGTATTCTAAATGTCTATTTAATTCAACTCATCACCAAGGCTTAAAAGAACAGATTTGCCATAAAATAAGCCCAGTGCACTCTGCAATGATATTTAACAGTGATGAAAAAAATTATATGACTTACAGTCATTAAAGAGCTCACCATTATCAGACCTCCAAACCTCTGGAATCTCAGTGCAGAACACTTCCCAAATCAGGTCACACCACAGACACCTGGCTGGGGTGGCACAAAACGTGCCCCCCAGGAACATAAAAACTTAATGCAAGAATCCATAGCACTCGCTCACTGCCAGGCAGCATACTGCTAATTGGAGGCTTCTTGAGCATTACCGCCTACTGGCCAGACACAGCTGCTTTGCAGAGCATGCATCAGGACAAACAACTTCCTGAGGCACAGCAAACTCTTGAGGTCATGTTAAATCAATGACAGAGGTTGCTATCAAGACAACGGGCTGAAGTAGGTGAGAGTGACCACCTTGTATGCAAAGACAGTGTTCCCCCATGCTTAAAATAAACACATACAAACACATCTGAATTAAGAGCTGATTTATATTTAGGTAAATTATTTAAAACAGTCATTTTATTTCTGTAAGCCCAGTCACATTTTCTTGATGAGTATTGTGGCTTCTTCCGTATGTCTAGTGCCCGGAGAGATCAGGACCCTCTGAAGAGCATCCTATGCCATGTCTGTGGCACTTGAACTTACTGCAGAAACTCTTAAGTATTGTGTTTTGTAATACAATGCTCAAGATAAAAAGGTCGCTGACAATCTTTGATTGTCAGCTGATCTGTAATGACATGGCAAGAAACTCAATCAGCCAGCACTGGATCCACACAGAAAGGGAAAATTGCAAGAAAGAGGGCATCTACACAATCACTTCA
The DNA here is from genome assembly GCA_013397275.1 of Burhinus bistriatus. Classification (NCBI taxonomy): domain Eukaryota; kingdom Metazoa; phylum Chordata; class Aves; order Charadriiformes; family Burhinidae; genus Burhinus; species Burhinus bistriatus. The sequence goes on along the minus strand of VYXH01005883.1, from coordinate 368,899 downwards.
TGATCCAGATGTCTGGGATGGTGTGAAAGACATACAGGATTCTTGTACCCATTTCATCCTCCAAAGCAAGCTGAAGTAGCAGCAGTAGTTGTGGGGTGGCCCAGCAGAGTAAAGAATCAAGAAAGAAACACAATGACAAAAGGACTCAATAAATTGAGGTGCTAACACTAGGTAGGAGGAAAAAGACACAATTCAGGAATTAGCTTTTCTAATACATTAATAAAAGCTCCTTACCTTCAACAACTCTTAGGGGAAGCAAGGTGGCATTTAAAGCAGCTGCTATCCAAACTCAGAATCAATGGATGCAATTTAACAACTGGGCAGTAGAGAACAGGAGAAACAGAGTCGGCAACATCTCCCTTTTAAAAATATAATACCCCTGCACTGAAAGCAAACAGGATTTTTAAGACATCTCTGCTACTGAAAACTTCCAGAAACAGAGAAGCGATTAAAGCTTTATGGAGGCTCTAACAAAAACAAACTCATTGGCTGAGAGCAAATAACTTTTTTTTTTTTTAAACACTGACATGTAATAGACAAAGTATAAACATGAAAAGACCAAAAGTGATTCTTACTTCCTTGGAACAGACCAAGACATGTAAACTGATGTTACCTGCTCCGCAACACCACAATCTGCACTGCCTCACAGGTTGAAGTGCTGAATCTAGTGTACTTTTTGGGCACCATCAAAATACACATTATGTCATTTATATATAGCTCTCACCTTTAATTACTCTCTCTGTGCTCTACCTGTCTTAGAATTCTGCATGTTGTTTTCAACTTCCAACACCACTATGCAAAAAAGAGTCAAAGATCAACTTGCTTACCTGACAGTAGGCTACAAACTTTCAATCAAAAGTGAGGGTAATCATCAAGACCTGACATTTCTGTCAAGAAAGACACAGTGACGACAAATCAGATGAACTACTGTTTTACTTGGGTCACTGCAATAAAAATATTTCCTGAACAGCAGCTGCATATTAAAAATACAAATATTATTTCCTGATACAATTCTAGGAGATTATTTTAGACTTAAAGACAATACTTAAAACTTGTATACTGTTCACCCTAAGAAACAGGCAAAGAAATCAAATCTTACTATTTAGTTAGTGATTAAACTTATGATAAAACAAAGGAGCAATGAAGTTTCAATTGAAAGCTGGCAGATTCTCAATCAATGTTTCATTAACCCACACTGACACAGAGGACATTTCCTCTATTCTCTTCCTGAAAGTAAATACTGTGATTCAAATGATTAGTGGACGGGTTTATAAATTTGATTTTTAACAGTGGGGCAGGGGAAAAAAAAATCAATTATTTTTTATTTCCAAAGATATCATTCACTTAAAGACCTCTAGGTAGAAACTGTCTTCTTACATAAAGCTACTAGCACAAATTTACTAAAGGCTAAGTATTTACCTAAACAAATACATACGTGAACTATAAAGCATGTATTTAAAGTCTTACGAGCACCTGCATTTCCTTTAGAGGAGTCTGTGTTTCACAAGGAAACTCTTTCCTCCACCAGAAATAACATGCTTTTAAAAGCTGCTATACTAAACAAACTAGCTTTTATCATAAGAAATAAAAATCATTTGAACATGAGGGATGGATAAGGCTACCATGTCTCTCTCTTCCCAAGCCCTAAGATCATCACAGACCCCAGTGCCCGACTCCATTCTCACCACAGGAGTGACTCCAAGGAGCTCTAGGAATCAGGACTTGCTGACACTACTTAACTTTCCTGCTTGGTAGGCAGAGTCAGAACACCTACAGCAGTCGATTTTTTCCCCTCAGTCTTGTAACAGCCTGTTTTTAATTCTGATAGGGTTCATAGCTTATGGCAAACATAAATAAGTACTACTCATTAAAGACATGACAAGAAACTATCATGGATAACTCATCAGAAAACTGAAATCATTCAATAACAAGCAAGAACAAAATTATTTCCCAGTCTAGCCAGACAGAGATGATAGCAGCAAATTTCATGTTATGCTTTTACAAACTAAATACAACATGAAACATTTCCTCCCATCCTTCTTCATCATGCAGTGGCACAAACACAACCTTGAGTCTACAACATTACAAATGCTACACTATTAGGATATAAAGAACAAGCAGAGAGGAGTACAAAATTTCCCTCTTCTCAGTGCATGACACAATCTGAGACTAAATTAAAGTATAGGACAAAATCATTGCATATTTAATACCCATGACAAGCAAGGGAATACTTGCTTCAGGAGCCCTTTGACTGTTCTGATCCTAAAATGATCTAAACAGATTCTGAATCAAGTCGACTTCCAGGCATTCACCTGGTCACCATTAATAAGCGTCTGTCTCTCCTTCTGCTTACTTGCCTCTACCCACACCCAGGCTTCCTGTGCAATACACTTTCACATCTGATCTTTATCATTTCAGTCCCTTGCCCACAGATTTTCCTGCATTGAAATGCCCTGAAGAAGCAAGCAGATCATGAGATGAAGGGCAACATTGATCAAGACAAACTGGTATTTATATCGTATTTCCTTTTTCTTTTCTTTTTTTTTTTCCCTTTTTTAAATTTAATATTGCAGAGGCTTTTGCTTTCAAATGTCATGAATATAGCAAAAAATAAGAGTATTTAAATACCAAAACCAGCGTTCAGTAACTCTTCAGAATTGTTTAATCATTGTGTACAGTTATACCTTGAACAATACAGAATAGAGGGGCTTTATAATAGAGTTATGCATTGCATCACTTTTCTATTCTTTACTGTTAGCTTTGTATATTAAGACACATGCTGTGTGGCTATACATTTATTTAAAAAAAAAATTAAATTGGCCTAAACTTTAATTTTACAGAAATTTTAGGGAAAAGAATTTCTATCAAAAAATCTTTCAGTTCAGTACCTACTTTCATCCAACACAACTGTCACTATAACTATTTTTTGATCAGGAGGAAATTCCTAGAAATCCCTGGACTAAAAATCTTTTCAGCGACGATTGTCAGCAATATGGGAGCTAGTAGGTCACCTACTATGGAATGACCACTACCTAACTCCTGCACTTGTGCAGGTGAACTACCCATATGAAACTCATCCAATAGCCCAAGTAGCAAGTTTTTCCATTTTTTTAAGTCTGATGATGCTGAATGCCTACAAGAAAGGTCTTGAGAAAGGAGAACGTGCTTACACAAGCCAGGAGCAGTGGGCCAGAAAAAAGCATGGAAAATTAAGAATCTGAAAGTGCATGTATTGGAAATACATATCCTTTAAGATCACGTGTGAGTATTTATGTCACACATTAATAAGAATTGTAGAGCTATACTTCTAAATGAAATAGTTATGATCATATTTAAAATATGAAAAGTTCTCAGAATTTAAATATTATCCATATCTTTGGGGGGGTGGTTTTGTTTTGGTGAGGTTTTTTTCACAAACAATTTAACCCACAGCAGTATCACAGCTCTACTTGGGTATTAAATCTCAATGTTTCATGGTACAGTAGGAAGGAGAACACTAATGTGTAGACATGACAGACAACATTTGGCAACCATTAGCCCACTTCATCTTAGTAAAAAGCCCTGCTTCATTACAGCTAAAATTTATAGAAGGGGAGGGAAAGGAGGCAAAGTTAGTATAGATTGATGATTGTGACTTGTTTATTTGTTTTGGAAAAGCTTTTCATTTACAGAACAACTCAACCCTAACTTCTGAAAGACTTGAATAATTTATTATTCTTTACTGAAGCAATAAAAACATAAATCCCTATCCTAAGGGAGACAGAATGATTATAAAAAAGGTAAATTTTATTAATCAGATGTTAAATAGTGACCTCCAGTGACACCTCAAACAGAAGTAACCTACATCTATTTGGATGCTAAACACCCCATGCATTTACCATAGAGGTGATTTAATATACTCATGCTTAAGACTTGTTTTTCTTCTTATTTTTATTTTCAACAAGTTCAGACATAATTACTAACTATAAATACTGTTCTTTGAAACCAACAAAACAATAAATTAACTCTTAGTGCATAAACTGAGGAACTTAAATTGAGAAGAGAACTAAATAGTTCTTAAGCTTTTCATATTGGATTGTTACTGCTGCATGCTGAGCTTTTTAGTCATGAATTCACAGACCAAATTTTAAATCAACAGGAGATGCCAAAAATTCAACAGGGCAAATTAGTGAGCTAGGTAGAAAATGACGACCACCTCAAGTTGGAAAAAAATGGTATTTGTCTCAAGTCTGGTAAACGTCTCTTATTCTCAATGTCCCACTGAGAATAAAGAAAACACAAATGAGTGTGCTATAAATGTTTACATGAGTATGTGGGAGGGAAAGCATAGAAAACAAAAGCACAAAACCACTGCTTTAAACCTGGCCAGACACTAAGCATCCACCCACCATTAAAAAAAATTACAAAAGAAAAGAGGGAGACCACAGACAGACACAAGAAAAGAATGCCAGCAGAAGGGCTTTGAGAGGTTTTTGCTGTTGGTACCAGTCCATGGTTTAAGTTTAAGACTTTTGCAAAGTACGATCAGCTTTCTATGATTAATCACTTTTGTTATGCTCACACCCAGGTGCTCTGTAGCCAGGAACATCAACAAGCCGAGTACTGCACATGCACAGATTGAAGCGAGCGCAGAGGCTTGAAGGCAGGCTATAGCCCAAGCAGAAAGTAAAACACAGCTACAGACAACTGGGGGAGTAAGAGAGACCATCAATATGAGTCAGGATGAGAGGTGGCAGTAACTTGCAGCCATCATATTTTAGCAAAATAAGCTTTGCCCAGGTATTGTAGTCTTATAAAACTGATGCCTGTTGAAAACAAAACCAAAGACTGACCTCCTCTGAGATGCACCAAAAATCACGTTGCAGCTTCTGAGACAGAAAACAGATAAAAGCAGAAAACACCCAACAGGAAGGTGTAAGAACAGCAAAGCATTTTTAGTGTATTTGCATAGTCAGGTTAATGACTTATTAATTTCTGATAAATATATTTCCCTGTAATTTTCCCTTAGTTTAACTGCTGCACTGAATTTAAACAGAGTTTCCATTACAGTTAAGTTACAAATCAAAGATAGACTGCCTGCCCCAGAAGTGGGTATTCTCTATACCTCTGCAAGTGTATTTCTGGTTTAAAAGATCATTAAACCAGTCTTCAATTTTTTTCATCATTATTAGCTTTCCATATTGAAGAAGCAGTTGCCTTAGTTTTTGTTTTTATATTTTCTTAAATAGTTGTGCGTGTCAAATTTGTATTATGTATTCCAAAAAAACCCAGTTTGTGAAACTACCATGTAGCTTTTTAAATTTCTTAAAACAGACCTAAAAGAAGATACAGTGCCTTCAAACATTTATCTGCTTAAACAATTTGCTACTTACTACTAAGCCTTTCACAGTCTTTAAAGGAAAACATGTACAATTTCATAATCCTTTTTAATTCCCTCTACTTCAATTTTCCATGCTTAAAGTGATCAGAACAGTTTTTGTTGTGGGTTTAGTTTTTTGGTTTTTTTTTTTTTTCCCCTCTATCTGCCTATTTTCCATATACCATTTACTGTCAAACACATATGTTCCATGATGTGCTCTGTTTTGAACATTTTTTGCTAATCAGAAAAGTGCTATCTTTCCCATTGAGGATGGAACAGAGGCACAATTCATTGGACACTGCATTAAAATTTCAGCAAGGTCTACAGAGACAGCCTTATATCATTGACCTTTCTTGGAAGAGCAATAGGTAGGTCTCATTGCTACTAAACATCATTCATTTCCACATTTACCTTTAAGTATGAAGACATTGCCAAATCCTGGACCTAAGATACAGGTGGACTTTGTTCCAAATAGCTCTCTGCTTTCCAACATCATTAAAATCAGTTCTTTTTGAAGTGGATACTTCAAAAACTGATAAAGGTGTCTAACATACACACTAATTCCATTACTTACATTAAGCAAAGTCTCAGTATGTTGGAAGAGGATAGCAGGGACACACACTACCTAGCAACTAAATCAAGTTATTTGGGGGTTTACACAGTTAAATTGAAAATACACTGAAGAAAATAAACATATATGGCACATATAAATTTAAACCAAGCAACACTCTTCATTGTTATAATTTGATTTTTAAGTTATCCAAAGAGAGGACTATCCTGCTCCCAATTTTTATTCCCATGCTCATCCACTTACCATTCTTCTTCCTTTCACAGAGAACTAGAGAAGCAGACTAAAAGGACTTTAAAAAACATCACCATTTATTTCTGTTCCTTCCTAGGAGTAAAATGTTATCTGGATATTTTCAGACCTCTAAATGTAAAAATTCTAATAGATTTCTCATGTAAGTGCTACAGTTATACAACAATTACTGCAGGTCCCCACTATTCAGTAGGCTGAATTAGAAGCTTGCTGAGCCCCGTCATGCAGCTGAGCCACTGTCTCACTGGGACGGAGAAGCCCATCCACACAACTTCAGTGATTGTACTGAGGTCCCCATTTGAATATGACAAACCAGATAAGATCTTTTCTTAGACTACATAATGTGGGTATATCTAGATTATAAAAAAAAAAAAAAAAAGCATTACACCAAGCAGCAAAACACAACATTCACTTTTTTCAGTCTCAGGTTAAAAAAAAAAACAAAACCAAAACAAACACACACATACCAAAGGACCCCACAATGATAACAAAAAAATCCAAACAAAAACAAACAAACACCAACCCCCCCACCCCCCAAAAAAGGGGGGGAGGGGAGGTGACAAGGACAGTTCTAAAGTACTCACATCTGCTAGGTACAGAGTGTATATACAAAACAGTAATGCATTTAAAAAGCTAAATCCAGGTTTGCAATCTATAGTACTTCACAAGAACAACAGGAAGAAATCAGAAGCAACAGCAACTTTGAAATAGTTACCCTGCTTGCTTTTTTTTTTTTTCAGAAGGCAAAATTGCCCCCTTCATACCTTTCACAACAAGAAATTCGAACATTCAAAATACCATTTAATAATACACAGTTCACATTTAAGGCTCAGATCAGACTGTTTGCATGGTTATTTCTAGACTCAGTTCCATATTGTCCTGCCAAAGCTTGCTTCACTGTCTGCAGATGCACCTTCTTAACAATACAAAGATAAGCTGTTATTTTCATGACCAAAAAAAAGGTTTTATTACATAATTTTTTAAATTAAACATCCCACTAAGAAAATGGTTAATTTCCTCTATAGATACAAAGCCAATAAGTGATATCTTAATTCCTGTATTTATCTATGAAGTTACTTTTTGAAAACAGTAATTTTGCATTCAAGCCAGTAACAAGACTGGAAAGGGAAACTATTAAAAAATTACGTTGAGAAGGAAGGAACGTTCAATACTTTCCTTTGCTTCCAGTCTCACTAATGAGGAATGCTGTGGCTCAGCTAATCATTTAACCACAGAGATGAAGCAGCAAAAACCTGAACTTCAACTGGCAAGAAAAGGCCAAAGGCTAATTAGGTAAATTTGACTTTTTCAAATTGGGTGGATCTTATGAAATTTGGCAAAGAATACTTAAATAATAGGCTGTGTCTAAGAGCTATTAGTTATCTCTGAGCACCAACACAAGATGGCAGAAAAATGGAAATATAATTATTTTCTTTAAATTAGGAATTAAAGGAGGAGCTAAGGAATTCACTGTCTACAAGCTTTACTTCAACTTCTGTGAAAAAAGAGTAAGCACATCATAAGCACCTTGAACATAACAAGAAAATTAGCAACAGCCAACATGATTTGTCAAGAATCAATCATGTCAGACTAACCTAATTTCCTTCAGTGACAGGATAACAAACCTTGGGAATATGGGAGTGGTAGTAAGTGTCATTTATCTCGACTTCACTAATTATCAAAAGCCTTACAAGACAGTCCCAGATGCAAACATAACTAGCTGAAAAACTATATTTAATAGTAAATATTTCACTGTCAAGGTTCATATAAAGAGAGATTGCACAGGGACTTGTCTTGACTCAAGTACTTTTGAATATTTTCTTTAACAACAGGATAACAGAAAAAAGTCAACTTACTGATTTTTACAAAGAAGACTGAGATGGGAGCAGGTAAAAAATTGCTGGGAAAAAAGATAACTAGAAGGAAATCTTGGCAATTCTGAGAACTATTCTAGGGAAAAAAGAAAGAAGGCACACCTCTAAGAAAAATGTCCTGTGCTCTGAGTAACACCAATCAAAACAGCAAATGCCATGTGAAAAGTAATGACCAAGAGGGTGGCATTGCTGCACCATTGGGTCCCACATTGAACATGAGCCAACAAGCCTAATCAGAAACCTGTGGAAGAGCAACACCACCTTTCATCCTGCTAAGCTCTAGCAAGGTCTGAGCAGACAAACCGCATCAAGTTTTGGGCATGGAGTTTCATGAAAATTTTAAATGAACAGCAAATTATCCAGAGAAGAGCAGAGTAAATGGTAATTTGTCTAAAAAGCAACAAGAAGGGAGAAATCATGATGGTCTTCCAATATATATATGTGTCAACTACCATGGGAATACAGTCTCCAACTGTAAGTTAAGGTATGTGGTGAGTTGAAAAAGGACCCTACAATATACTTCTCTCAATTATAAAGAAGAAAATTTCATTTACACATCAGAATTAAATACCAACAACAAAATGCTTTAACAGTAAAGACTTGAAAAAGCTAAATCAATTTGTCTTAAAAGCAGTTGTAAAAACTGTCTTTAACAACAGACCATACAAATATCCTTAAGAAGCAACATAGCTATAGATTATCTCAGCATTAGGCTAAGACTAGGTGACACAGTAATCTCTTGGCGCTCTTATCTGCCCTGTTTCTTACCACTCACATTATTTCTTTATGTATGAGAAACACGAAGATACAACCATCACCTCAAATGTCTACTTGATCTTTCTGTAGTGAAATCATGTACAACTGTGAATTCCTCAAATACAGGGAAAATATCTTCCAGAGTCACTTATTTATTTCAAACCTAAATTTGGGCATGTCCAAAGTTATTTTTATAACATCACGTGACCCTTGTATACATACATAGCTCATTTATCTTTCCATACACAAGCCAGAAAATTGGAGGTTCTACCTCAACAAAAATTATTTTTGACACATTAAAAAGTCAAAAGGAAATGTTTGGGCAGAATCACAAGCACACAACTTATTATACCTTTTTCTGAACTCCAGTAGCAAATTTAGCACATATTTGCCTATCACCAGGAACAGATGTTCCTAGGAAGGTTTCTTACTAAATTCTATTTGCAATTTTGAAGGCCCTTTCGGATGCAGTCATATCATATACCTCCAGAACACTATGTCTCTCATTTAAAATCAAATCCATTTTATCACTCAGACTGAAATATGTAGCTTGCCTCATTCACACACCTATAAAAATACCACGACAGACAAGACTGGATAAGGAAGCAGCTTTGCTTTCTATGCACAGCTTCATTGCAATCACACAGGCACGATGCAATATATACAGTTTAGCCCTAAAAGAACTTACATATCAGTAGTGCCACAGGAAAACCTTTTGCAATATTCACTTTGCAGAGTCTCAAAATAATGATTAGTGAAACCAGATGACAGTAGCAAATGTAACAGTGGACAAGATATAGGCTACCACTACTTTGAAGCCATGGTACTTTCTTCATTAGAAAAATCAGAAATAGGTTTCTCCAAAATACACAGTGACAAGATGTTTCATTTTACTTTGTTTACAATTACATCTCTACCTACATTGCATCAGCTGGGAAAGTGCTCATGGAGAAGAGGGAAGAGGGCTTCCTCCTCCCTCAAAAAGTGAACCCCAAGTGTTTGTGCTGCCCTCCTGCAGAGTAATCTGTAGATGGTGTTTCCACACAGTAACTGTCAGGTGACCATTTTGTAGATATTTGCAGCTGCAAACAGTATAGCTCAAGATTTTATACTGAAAATAAAATAAGTGTTGAAAGCAATACAACCTAACTGCTAAGACATCCATCTTAGTAGGTAGTGCAGGTTTTCTTTACAACAGAAACATTTGTATTGCAACAGAGGCATCACTAGTTCCTGTTGGGAAAGGGGTTTTTTTGTTTCTTTTTCCTATGGGGGATGAGGAATGGTGTGGAGCAGTTTGAGGAAGAATTTCCTTCGCTGATGATTTGGCCTTTTAAATGAGGGAAATGAATAGATGAAACAACTGGTAAGTGCAACAGTTAAGCGTACATTGAGAAAACTACTCCAGAGTACGAAGCCTACTCCTGTCATTTAGAAGGGCCAATTACTGAGATTATGGAATAGCACTTCCCAATATATCACACAACCTTAGCCGGGGAGCATTTGAAAGCTGATCTTAAATTTGAAAGTAAACTTCTTCCTTCAAGCGAAAGAAGATTTATCACTCTGGTGCCTACCCAGAAGGAGATCTGGGGATTGCAAAGAAAGACTACAGGTAAAGGCACGCAGGCAGGAGTAACCATCAACACCAGAGATACCAGATTAAGATACCAAATCTTTTCTCCATGAGTTATGTGAAATAACTAGTGTTCTTGCCTTTTTCCTTTCCCTGCTCACCAGGGCAGAACAAGTAATTTAGGTATAGTGATATCTTTACAGAAATAATCAGACTGTCTGCCTGGTTACTACCACCGCTATGATGTTTTACTTTTGGCTTTATCCTTATAGCAAAAAAAAAAAAAAAAGAAAAAATCCAGCTCCACAACCCGAACCTCGGGATTACATGAAGAAATTTGGCATAAAACCAACTTAAAACCAGTTATTACAAGTAGCTTAACAGTCCAGCATTTTACTTCAACTGATGCTGTTTCATCTTGTGTAGCATCCATTATTTTCTGCATGCTTTAAGTATGGCATATTTTTTAACTAAATCCATTGAGCTTTTCTCAAGTTAGAGGCCCAAAGAGACCAGAGCAGTCCGTAGATGCTGGTTCAGACAAGCACACCAGAAGGCAGATGGGCACTGTGAAAATTGCACCCCAGCTTTGTAGCAAGAGGTGTTAAAAGACTGGGTTGAATTACACATTTAACATTTCTACTTGAAAGATTGGCTTGCCCTTGAATACATGTTTAACATTTTCAGTTAAAGAAAGCAGCAGAAAAAGATACTTTTTAGTTTGCTTTAGTTGTCTCTCAGGCAACAGCTCTTGGATAAACTGGGAATTTTTCCTGCAGGTTTGACCACTGCCATTACATCTACCAGCACCTCATCTCACTCCTGCCATGTAGACCCCCTTCATTTCAACAGCTGTGAGCAAGGCAGCTGTGTGCAGGTAACAACACTCCTCACAAAAATGGGAGCCTCTTGGGAGCACTACAGCACCACTTCAGCTTTTTTTTTTTTTTTCATATGCCAAATACCATGCCATGGGTGGTCCTTGAAAGACTCTCACTGCAGCCACTGAACTTGATTTGCCACTCTCCTTCCTTTCTACACTGAGAAATAAATAAAATCTGTAAAATCAATGAAGCCAGTACCACAAAGCCAAAAAGCAAGGGCCTGCAGACTTGGTACTGGCACACTTGGCAGGCAAGCAATTACAAAGGTGACAAGGGAAGGAAAAGGTGAGAAAAGGGAAGGGGGAGACACCATTTTCCCTTGAAGAATGTATGAAAATTAATTCCAAGCATTCACACAAAGGACGTTGCCAGGAACCAGTTACAGTAACAGGGGAAATCAGCATTCAGAATTCCTATGGCTGTGATCAAATTATAAAGAATAAAATTAGCCAGAGCATATAAAATGGAATGGCACTTTATTTACTTTCCTTTGTTCTGCTTTATTCTACTGAGAGAAATGAAAGTGTACTTTCTTTTACAAGAAAAGCCACAGGCAGTGATGGCCCGTGTATCTGCACAGATTTACAGCACAAGAGCGAACAAAATGGACGCATAGGATCTTCTATCTCTCAGTACTTTGTGCAAACCCCAACAGCCTTGCTGCTTGTAACAGTCAAATCACAGAAATTAAAAAAAAAGTCTGAAAAGGTGCTGTGTCAGAAACAAGAACTATTCATTTTCTGTTAGTAGAACTTTTAAGGGGTCTGGGGGAGGGGGAGGAAGGTTAAAAAAACCCAACATAAATGTTAACATTTGATTAGGGATCATAGCTGATTTGCTCCCTGAACTGCAAAATTTTTCAGAGCAGTTACTTCATGCAGCCAGGTCTCTCACTCTTCTGCAGCAACACTAGTGTAGTTCTTACAGCAGAGAGCAACTCTATTCTCTGCAGTTTTGTTCAGAAGAAAAGTAAACTATTGTTTTTCACCTTAAAGCATCTACTAAAATGTTGCATCATAAGAACAAAACAGACAATGCTACAACAACTGGGCAGATGAGTGTTTTCTACAGCTCTGTGCCTAGTCATGATATTTTATGTGTCTTTTTGTCTTTCCAACAGGTTCATTTACTCTGGCCACTTTGCCTGTAAAAGTTCCAAGCTCTTTTATGGACTGAAGCCTCAATACTCCAAGTACAGTAATGACCAACTGCCAGCTCTCAATTTAACAGTGTGTTGACTCTAACTTGAAAAACCATCCCAGGAAATCACCATTAGGTGAGACAAGACCATGAAATTCATGCCACCATTATAAACTGGAAGCCAGTTGTTTTTCTTTCTTAAGTGTCTTTAATATCATTCCATTTTTCCCTAAGTCACTACACAAATATCATTGTCAAAGACTTACCTCTTGCAAAGATGCTGGGACAGTAGCAAAACAGTCATAAAATCTAAAGATACTTTATAATCAAATTAAACAATGCTAAACAAGACAAATGATTATACTTAGCCTTATGCCTTGGGCTTTCTAAGATGATCTAAAACACAGTTCCCTTTCACATGTCCTATGCAATTGGACTGAAGCCTGAGAAAGATACAGTTTAGAGCCTTCCTATACATTCCCCAGTTTCTGTTTAAAGATCTCTTGTATTCTGTCCTAGATCTGCCATTCAGAGAATACCATAACAACTACCAATTAAGTTTCATTTCCCTTTATTTAATACAAGAAAAAATAGATATATTCTATGCATATACAGTCTTCCTTTATCCTTATTTCAAAAAAGTTTGAACAGAATCATAGATATGATACATATATCATGATGCACATATCACTTGTGTAGAAATCCTGCTTTTTCCAGTAGCTTTATTTTGGGCTGTGGCTTGTTTGTTTGTTTCCATCTTTCTTGTGATAGTGTTTCCCCTTCTTTTGCAACCTAAAAATTGTGTAACATTCAAGCACTTTTATTTTCAACCAACCCTTAATTGCCACCTCAAAGAACATCTGTAGGTTTTTTTTACACATAGACTGGTACAATTTCTAGCAGCTCTTACCTGGCACAAGAGACTTACAGTGAGCATGCTATCAGCCAAGTTTATTAAATATGCAAAAGGAATACAGTTAAAGGTCTTCATTTCTTCTGGTTTGCAGCTATTAATTTTTTTTGCTTAGCCTATAATTCTTCTCTTTTCCTAGAATAATGTCATTAAGCTTCAGCACAACCAGCTTGAACCTCGAGGGAACATACACCTTCTCAATAATATACTGGACCTCAATAATGTTAAAGCCTGTATTTGCTCACCAACAAAATCTTCATTGCCTCCTCAAATTTTGATTAGGAAACTTGAATATTAAAGAGTAACATACTTGACCCAGTGCAGCATACAGTAATCTTAGACTGAAGCATAACCTTGGCTTGTTCCCAAGTTTAACTATCTTTTAAAATACTAACCATACATTAGCCAAAACCATCTTTCATTTGGTTTTCACATTTTCCATTGTTTACTTGTTGCATGGAATCTCCATGCAACTGTTCTTTCATGTTTCTTCTAGTATGAACAGATTACCTGTTAACCTAGAACAAGAGGTTCATTATAGATGCATGGAAAAATGTAGTTGCTCTTCAGCCGCACTAAGAGATCATTCCACTGAAACGCACTACTGATCACTGCTACTGTCTGCACATCAGCACGTGTACCAACCACTACTCATGTTCCCAAATGAACATTGTCTTTTATGCCACAAGAACAGGTCAGTAACCACAGACAAGCTCAATTAGCTGTTGTATTACACAAGCAGCCTATAGTTCTACCCTCCTATTGCAGTCACTCACCAGCAATGTCAAAATAAAACCATGCTCTTAAGTTTTAGCAATACCATTCCCTCTGACACTTTCCTTTCACAGAATCAACCCTAATCCATACCTGAAAATAACTTTTAGCTGGTACCTTCAATTTATGAGGCTGCTTTAGAAAAGCACTCATGAAGTATAGAAAGCTAGTCTGCATTTTAGACTTTTCCATTTAAAGGTATTATTAAGTGATAGTTTAAATAGGAGGCTATTCCACAGGATAAGGCCTGCTGGTCCTCAAAACCTGATCACAACTTCTAAAGATTTCTCCACAATCACAAAATCCATGGAGTTGTGGGGGGTTTTTTTGCATCCTTTTCTAATTAAAAATAACAATTATTGCCACCGTAATTCAAAGAAGGCTGGTATTTTTAATGCTGTTTGCTAAGAACCAACCCCATTTCATCACACAACCATCAGAAACCCTTGCAAAATGCATATTCAGGTTTTGCTGGCAGAGGGCTAGTTTATCCTTATGAAAGAAATCATTACCACACCTCTAGAAAGGGAAAAAGGAGAGTAAATACACTTGCTTTCCTCTCAGACAAAACTGCTGTGCTCTCCTTATCCTATAGCCCCTGAGTCGCCTGAAATCTTGATTGCAACAGCAAGACAGGACTCGGTCATCTCGCAAAAAGGGGGTTTAGACAAAATGAACATTTTAAAAAAAAAATCTAACCTAGTCCAAACATCACAGAATTTCACTTGTTTTCTAACTCTAAACAATTGTAACCAAGCCCATGGTAAGGGCCTTATCACATCAGCTTGAAGAGAGACGGGGCTCATGGAAGGTGATGTCCAGACAAATTCTTCAACAAAAAGCTCTCAATTACCTACCCTATTTTCATTTAGAAGTACCCTTATATAGAGGAAACAATGTTTTTCTCCATTATAAGGGATGAGAGTCTTCCACAATCCAGCTATTTGGCTAAATTATCTGCTTACAGCTGATATTGTTTAAGACCATATTCTTCTTACTGAGGGCTATGTGAAGAAATTCCAGAGCTAATTTATCACTGCACTGTTGCACTATATGAAGTGAAAGATAATGGCCTGCAAATAGAGATATAGCTATTTCAGTAGGAATAGCTGAGGGACTGCTGTTAGCTCCGATGCAAACACATAAGTTAAATTCCATTGCGAGGCTTTTCCTTCTTTTTTCTGGCCCCATTTTTCCTCTTCCAAAAGAGGAAAGTGTTGTGCTGTGTGAATATTTTGTGTAATCTCTAACTTTTACTGTGCCTCCATCCTCATCTCAGAGGAACCCATACATTAAGAGGTGGGTAACGTTCATTTAAACTCTGAAGTTTAAAATTTGCTTTCGTAACAGAAAGAAAGAGGAGAAAGACATTTGTTTCAACTCGTTTGCAGTGTTGGAACTTGCAGCAAATTAATACTTCTCTTTGTAGTGAACAATAAGAGAGAATATTAACCAAGGGAGTTACAGTACTTGATATGAAACATTAAAAATTAAACATGAAGGGTGACTGATTAGTTCAAGGTTAATAATGCATTCTTCCTTAAAAGAAAAAAGAAGAAAAGAAAAAAGCGTAGTTCAAACTGAGTCCAAAGATGGCAGGTGACAGAAAGCAGCGACCTCAGATGACTGTTCTAGGACCACATCCCAAAACGCAGCACAATTAAGCACTAATTGGTCAGCAGCCTCAGCAGAAATGCCAAGAATTGAACAAGCATTGAAAACCAAAGTCTCCGCCTCTTCCCAGGAAGGATGCTCTCCTCAGGTCAGAAATTTGAAACACCACTGCAGAGAAGCCAGAACTTCTCCTATTAGCACAACATCGGGCCCAGAGATACAAGGCTCATCAGCAACTGAGAAGCATCTACAGCATCAGCAGCATTTCTATTTGTTACTTCACTTGCAGCACCTACCATGTCTACCATACACCAGAAACCACAAGTAAATATAGTTCCACTGTGACTATGGAGAATTGCTTACTGTAGTGCAACACAGGACATCAACTATCAGGAACACCACCCACAATTCAGTTACCCAGCTATGCAGGACTGCTTAAGTTACTTCTGCTTTGAAGTAAACTGCTCTGCAGCAAAGTATATCAAGAGTGCCTGGCGTGAAAACGTCACAGGGCAGCCAGAGCGCCACGCAGGTCCGCAAGCGGTGGATATAAAATAGCAAGCTCGCAGGGCAACTTGGGAAAATGAAGTCTCACAGCAGTTTCTCTTAATTAAAAAGACGGGAAGGCAAAAGGGAGGGCAGAACTCCGGAAGAGTCCCTGATGACTAGCAGTGACAGGACAGCTTCAAACAGCACTATTTTCCCAGCTACACAGTGAGTGCAGGTTTCTTAAATATTAGCTCAAATGATCTGCACGAGGCAGAAGACAAGACAGACAGTCAGTTCTCAAGATGGGAACTGGTGAAGCACTATGTTGTTTTTAGGCACCTACTGCTTCAGGACTTCATGAATTTGGGCAGTGTAATTGAGCCCTAAGGGAAAGAGGAAAAAAAAATTGCTCCCTGAAAAATGGCAGCAATCAAAAAGCACTGTGGTAAAATACTACAGTAAGATGGCCTTATATATCAAATATTGATCCAGCTCCTGTAAACACGTGAAGTTCATGGAAGTCAATTTTCCCCATTAATCCTACATTCGTGCCTTAATAGAACTACCCCATATTTTACACTCATTTTCATTCTCGCTGCAATAGCGAAATATTTTCAGCTCAAAAATCAGACTTGCCTTTAAATGTAAGAGGATTCTAAAAGTATGTCCTGAAGTATTTCACTTATCTCCTCTCTCTCCTCCTTTCCTCCCTTCCAAAATACTACTGAAATGCTATTAAAAAAGTTATATCCTAGAACCCATCTTCTCTCCTGTTAAGCTGTATTCGGCTTGCAAATAGGAATGACTGGTGCAGCAGTTAAAAATACCAAACTTATGAAGCTTTATGTCCTCTCCCATTTTGTTTCTCCTTATTCTCTCACCTTAGAGGAACAGTTTTATTTCTAGAGAAGCCTAATACATACACAGAGCACTAGAGAGCACAGTCTTCTGTAAAAACAGATTTTCAATAAAGTACCCATTTATTATACAGTTTCACTTAGCACTGATCATAATAACACAAATGGCAAAACAAAATGGTTACATTTAGGTCAGCCTCATCACTAAAGATGTGTACAACCTTTCTCTGAAAGAGGCCAGTGGCATGGCCTTTTTGAGTTTTGAAAACATCACCTGAAAATGCAGAAGGTTTATACTACAGAGAAAGGACTCACAAATAAACTCATGCTATGGCTGTACAGCAGACTCATAGCAGGTGCAGACTTAGATCAAAATTCAGCAGAGTAGTAAGAATTTTTCACATGGGGTAAAAGCGTGAAGTTCCTTTTGATAGGAAGTAGGCAACACAGCCACAGCTGAGAAGTGCCACACCATAGTTTTGACTATTTTAGTCTTCACTCATAAACTAATAGGGCACTAGCACAGAGAATCATAGAAAATCTCAAGTTGGAAGACATCTGGAGGTCACACAGTGAAACCTTCTGCCAATTTCAGGCGCCAATTTCAAAGCTAGGTCTAGCTGCTAAGGACCTTATCCACTACAGCTTAATACCTCTAGAGATGGAAATACACAGCTTCTTTGGGCAGCCCACTCCAGTGCTCAGCTACACTTGCTGTGCAGAACTGTTGCCCTTACAGCCAATTCTGCTGCTGTAACTTGTTCCCACTGCCTTTTTTCCCTTCACAGGGCACCTCTAAGAGCCTAGCTCCATCTTCTCTAACAACAACCCACCAGGTAGGCAGTGACAGCATTTGGAAACCCCTGAAGCCTTCTCCCCTCCAAATTAAATGAAGCCGGGTCCCTCCACCTCTACTCCTGTGGCATGTGCTTCAGCCCCCAAGTACTGCACTCTTTGCAGTCCCTCAGTATCTCTCAAACTGGGGGCCTGAAGCCAACCATCGTATTCTAGACATGACCTTGTGAGTGCTAGGCACACAGGAACAATCACTTCTCCCTGATGGCTATAGTCTTGCTCCCATAGCATATACCAATGCATTGAGTTATTCCTTCTCAGGTGCAGGAACTTGCTTTGGGGTCTTTTTTAAAAACTTTATCGGGTTCCTATCAGTCCATCCCTCCCACTTGAGGCCTCAACGAACAGGAACATATTGACTGTTCCTTCACAATCTGATATCATCCACAAACCTGCTGAAGGTGCACTCTGTCCCACTGTTCAGATTCATAACAATGCTAAACAGTACCAGTCTCAGTCCCAATCCTTGAGGACCGCCAATGGTCCAGCCAGTTTTCTTCCCACATTTTCATTCATTTACCCTGTCCGCATCTCCCCAGTTTCATTAACAGAGGCTGTGTCAAATGTCTCTCTAAAGTCAAGATCAGGGAACATTACTGCTTTCCCTTCATCCAAAGACATACCAAGAGACTTTCTCACAGAAAGCCATCATGTTGGGCACTCTTCTTAAAATCCATGCTAGCTCTTCACAAATACCTTCTTGTTCTTTTATGCTCGGAAACAGCTTACTAAACTAAGCTATTGCTTGGGGACTTAGTAAAACATTTTCTTTAAGGACTGAGGACACAGGAGTTCTTGAGGAAAAAAAAGACTTAGTGAGCTCCTAAATCTCATTATGAAGAGGTCTACCCAATACTTCACCTACAAGTTTCTCCTTGAAATTCTGCCCATTCCTCTCAGCTCCATCTTCAATTACAACCAGATTCTGCATCTGTGGCAGTCACTTGTCTTCATGAACCAGCTTATCCTATCCTCAGGAAGAGGATGGGAGTTCTCAGGATCTCATATCTCTTTAGTTTATCAAAACAAGAAAATATCCCACTTTTTTTTTACCAGATCCCTCCAAAATTCCAAAGGGAATCAATCCATAACATGCTAACAGTTAACAACTGACATCTTGCATATGCACCAAAGCCCCTAATTGTCCTTATATGTTACTGATAAACTGCATACAAAGATGCAATTTGATACCAATGGAGAATTAAATTCCATTACAGCAATTATATTTCCAAGCTGAATTTCATTTGTTGTCCATATTTCTAGGTTTCATATCTTTTGACTTCCTGGACAGTCATTTCCAGCCCTCATCTACCTAATTTTTTTAAAGCCATTAAAAACTTTCTCCCTGCAGCCTTCCATTGCTTCTGTAGTTGCTGTGATTATTCTGTAATAAATGCCAGTAACAAATCAATTTTCATCTCCCAAGACTTCCAGATGCCTGTAATTTCAAGTATTCTCCCACCAGTTTTCAGCTTTCCAACTTTGAATCCATATCCAAAAAGAAATTACGTCCACCTTATTAATTTTAAATGATCATTGACTTACGTGCATTCTTAGCCTATTTATGTTTCTCCAAATGACAAGGTTTTCTTGTCCTTTCAGTCACTAAACACCATCACGCTATCTTGTTGCACTTTAAGCTCTGTAAGTCTTCATTAGCTGTATGTTAACCCTGTTCTGCTAACTGTACACCCAAGTCATGTTTCATCCCACCTCTCCACATACGCTATCTCATGAAATCACAGTGGATGCCAGCTCTTCTACACAATCATTTTCAACACAAGGTGTGGGTGTTTGGAGTGGCGTGGTTACCATTTACACTTCTCAGTTGTTTTTAAAAAAGGTTAAATCCTAAACTCATCAGATGCTTATCATTAAATATTATTTACTAAATTTCCTGTTTCAAAATAGCCATTGTATTTCAGTAGATAACAGCCATTATATCCAAGGTTCCCTTTAATCCTGGTCTCCTCCCTTCTTATAAGGCTTTATGGGTAGATCTAGATAGACTTAGAATGTCCCTTATACTACTAGAAGAATATTGAGCAATCTGAACTTCACTATCTAAAAAAAAAAGAAACTGTCTGCATAATTTAGCAATGCTTTTGATGATGGAGGCACTGCTTTTTCCAACCAACAACTAGCTTAATACAGTAGCCTCCTTCAGGACACAATTCCAAAATTAACTTTTGTTCTCACTTCTGTCTGATAAGTATGTACTATATTGCTGCTGTAATGCCTCCTCTTCGTCCACACTTGATTACCTGTATTTCATACCTGAATGTGATCAAGTGCCAATGACTTACTTTCTAAATCAACTTGAAGTCATGTAAACATTAGAAAACTCATCTTTGTGGAGTTCATTGGAACCAGGATTAACCTACCCATTAACACAGCCTTTCACGCTTTTTTTGTCCCACTCCCCCATGACCTTCACATTTTTTTAAAATGTCATAGGAACAGAGCCTTTGCTGCTACTCAAAATTCAACATAATGTAAATGTCCTCTGGAATGCAATCACCAGCATCACAGCAAAAGAGGATTTTGGCTGACCCCAGCATTCACTGTGTTTTTAACTTCCCGTGGTTTTATAAATTTAACACTAGCCATAAAAAAACCAAAACAGCAGAAAATGAGAGAACTGCATTTTAAGTTATGTATTCATAAGAAAGAACCACAAGATACATGTTTCTGATGCATCATTTATCTTCACAGCTGAGCAAGTCAGGAACTCACCTAAGTTGCCATGCATCACCATGTACCACTTCAAGAGTAAAGACTCATGTTCAATCAGGTTTGATATTTCAAGTATTTTATATGAAGGGGGTTGATATTTTATTTACTTATTTTTTAAGAAATGAGAGAATACTCTCTCAGGTACTACCTATGTTCCTCTCATTCTGTCCTCCAGTGGATGAATGCCCCAGTCCCTGAATGCTAGCAATGTGTTTCAGAAATACCATGGTCAAGCTCTACAAGTAGGATACATATTTCAAGGTAATCATTTATCTGTCTGACAGAGAAGCACTGTTCTTTCACTTCTGTCAGGGAAGTTAGAGAAAGCTTCCCAATTTTCTACTTCATTTTTCTAAGTAATATTGTAGTTCTGGTCCCTCAGAAGAGATCTATTGATGATCTACCATGATTTTTTATGTTCCAAATAAAAATCTAAATTCATTCTTGTCTGAGCTAGTTGGATACACCTAATAGAAGACACTTTTTAAGGAACAATCACATATTAGCAAGAACACAGAGCAGATGATAGCCCCTACAAAACGTTTTTCTGGTTGTTCACTTTGAGTGTCAAAACGGTACAAAAGAGTTATGAAACAAACACTGCTAACCACAATAAAGCGAAACTCATTACACACTGTCCTGACAACACAATGCTAAGTGTACACGTTTTGCCCTGGTATGCCACTAATGTCAGCGTAAAAATATCAAATAGCAATATTACTGAAGAGTTACTTCTGGCAAACTCACATTGGTACAAAGGAATTAGTGAAAGACAAAGCAGTAAAAGAAGAAATATCCTAAACCTTGGATTTCCTGTTTTTCAGCAACACTGTATATGTCACTAAAGTGTTTGTTTTGTTTCTGCTTTTAAGAAATTTACAAAATGAGGACTATGAATGCTGAGAATTACTATTACACAAAGCTGCTAGTAAGAGGAACAATTATGACTTTCCCCAGAACAGTTCAATAATAAAGCCTTGTTTATTCTTTTATAAACAGTGCCGTTTAAAACAGACAAACACTAACTTCAAGAATTTGTCTTAAATATTTCATTGGCACTCTGTTATGCTTCAGAGAACCCTTCACATGAAACATTTAGATGCTAGTTCATGAAGCAACTACCCTATACACAATGCAGTAATTCATATGCTCTATAGTAAATAACCTCTCTTCAGCAGAACTGAACTATGTTAGAGTATCCGCAGAGTTCACAAGACATGTACGAACTTGTGAAATTCCAAAGACAGAAGTATACAGAACACTACAGGAAATCCTTCCTGACATGGTGTCATAGTTGCTTTTAATTTGTAATTTCCATACCATTTTCTCATCTAAGTATTAACATTTCCATCACCAGACTCCCATATATCATTGCCTTACATTGACACCTGCTGGAAGTGACTGGGATTGTAAACCATTCCTTTTTCCCCTCCCCTCAATCAGTGTCTGATTTAACTCTGCAGGTAGATCAACAATTCTACTTTCAGGAAACTAAGCACAGACATCCGAAAAAACCAAGCCATGTGACTTTTTAACAAACAGAAAAACATGCAATGTGTAATTTTAAGCTACACAAAAATTACCAAGGCTATCACTGCATGGATTCTCAATCAGAAAATATATTTTGATAACAGCCTTTAAGAATATTTTTTTACTACCCCTTGTGTAGATTTAAACTCAATAAATTAAGTATCCAACCATTTACTAGGCTCTCAGACTAATTAGGAAATAATTATTACTGCAAGAGTCCCTAAATAGTTCTTGTTTGACAAACATTGCTACAAACAAGCTTATACACAAAAATGTGACTAAATTAAAGCACTTTTAATTTTCTACTGCTTATGAAAAGACAATTAAAGCCCATGCCTTTATATTAATGAAAAAAGATTTGCTTATTCACAAAAGCAAACAGGACTGTTTAATGATACAACTGATAAAGACAAGAGTAACTGAGGCATGCTTATTAAAACAGCTTGTAAGTACACAAACTGTCTATCGTTCTTCATAATGAAGATACACCTCTTAGTACAGCTTTGCAAACAGGAGCACACTGAAATACCCATTTGAAAACAATGTGATTTCCCCCATATGCCAGAACTTCCTCTACAAGCTTCACTGTTATGAACTGCATTATACCCTTTTCTTACTTCCAATCTCTACTATAGAGGTGAAATCTTTTTTACTTGATGTCATTTTTGTATTTCTCATAATCGAAAACACATTTCAGATTGAAGCAATTATGATGAGTTATGGTGGTTTTGCTTTATCATCAGAACAAAACATCGTCATGCCCTTTGGTTTTCACATACCTTCTATGCAAAACTCAGGCATAATTTCACCAAAACACACAAGCAGTTTTAAAGTATCACAAGCAGCAAGAATAAAAAAACAAGTTCAAAGGCAGACAAATAGAATTTCTATAAGGTTATGTCAGTATACAGCTGAGGACCTCTCCAATTTTATATTTTTCCAAAGTTATGAGGCAGGATCCTTAAAGTCCAATAATACACCTCAGTATGACCATTCCACACAGACACTAACACTGCAGCGGTATTAACTTGTGGACTTTACAGACCAGTTTGAATTTTTTTTATTTTTTTTCAAGTTATTTTAATCTGGTGAGCAATCAACCTACTTAAAAAAAAAATATTTTTACTAGGCAGCCTAGATCGTTATCACAGCATGAAAGTTCTGAACTACTGAACCTGTGCAAAAAAAAAGTAAACACAGTCTCAGTGGAAGCAGAAATAGTGAGCCACCAAAACAGGTAACAGCAAAAATACCAATGTGAGTGGTGGTCTATGTCAACATGCTTTTCCTCCAACTTTTCCTTAATTTTTTATCTCTGAAAGAACTCTACAAATACAGGCAGGTAAAGTCAAAATTTTATGTCTGCGTATTAGTCTGTTGAACTCACTCCTAATTAAAAGTTTCATAAAGCTCAAAAGCAAAAACACTGGGCATAGAAGAATGCAGTTATTCTACATAATGGGTACCCAGGAGTTAAAGTACTGCATTTACAGAGAATTAACCTACTCCTTTGGAAAAGCAGATGTGGCAGTAATTTACAAAAGATCACTGAACATTAACAGTTTCCTTCTGGACACTTAAGTGGTAAGCAAGAGCACTTTTTTAAAAAAATGTATCAACCTGACAAGCACAGGGGTTTTTTTATATTGCATTCTTTAAGAAAACATGCACATGAGAGCATGGCAGGCTTTAAAAAAACACGCTAGGATAGCTTAGATACTTTTGACGCTCATCCCATACTTACTTACTTTCCTTTTTATCTCGGAAAGACAACAGAGTTAGCATTAGACACTCTCAAGATTTAGGGCTTAAATTTCTTACCTTACAAAGCTTCTGATAACGGGGAGAGGAAACTGCCATCCTCTGTAAACGATGCAACAACACCACAACTTTCTGCAGAGATGTTCTCACCACAGCCATCATTTTAAGTTTGCCACACTTCTGAAGGCACCTCAGAATTTGCATTATAAATGAAGAGCAACTATCATTTCCTCCCGGTCACTGGACAATGATTTGCCAGCTTTCTGAGCATGCTCTCTTCCAGGACTGCTTTTGCAAGCCACAGGCTTTATACGTTTCAAAGGCAAAGGAGGTTGATATAGCATAAGTTTCTCTCCCAAAATAACCCCACGAAACAAATGCAAAAAAAAATAACAGCCTTCACAGATTCTTCTAACTGGTACTGCTCAGTTCTGCTTGCGCAGAGGGTAAATGAAGTTGTTGAGCAGCCAAGCATCTGCCACTGTTCTGGAGTGCACTAAATAGCCAGGAAAGATTATTAATTTATGCTTGAAAGCTGCAGGAACAAAAAAGGAATTCCTTCAGGAAGACGGCTCCAGTGTATAACAACAGTTGTTCTCCCCTAGTAGCTGCTTTCTATCGGCAGACTGAGCGTTTGCTTCCTCACTCTGGCAAAGGATGCTCTCGCTCTCAGACTAAACGCAGCTCTGGCAGAGCTGTAGAGTGAGTGAATAACAGGCTGTGTTATAAATCTTGGGAGAGGAGCAGAGGGATACCTGCCCTAATTATATCAGCCATACGTTAAAGGCTAATAAATCACACAGGCGCTTCTCAAAATTAGATTACCCAATACAAGAGGAAAAAACCACAGGGGGTAAACCTCTCTGCTATGAAAACTCTTTTAAAGCTAATTTAGTCAAACGGATCTCAAAGGATTCTCACTTGCACCAGAAAGTAGGAATGCTTTTCAGGAGCCTTTCCAATTAAAATCTTTTCCTGAATGACTTATCAGGACAAGGAAGCATAGGGTTTTAACAAATTAAAAGCATACAGTCGTGGCTTCACCCCTTTTTCTAGCCATCCTTGAATCCAAACAGCTAACATCATTTTGATGTTTTTCCCATGACAAAGCAGAATTATTTAAGCCATCTAAGGATGGCAGTAGGATGTTTGAGATCATGGAGTTGTTTTGCTACCAGCAAGGCAATCCCAATGCAATACAGTTATTTTTTATCACTTCCAAAGGTGCTACGATGAATCTAGTTAAACCTGTATTAGAGGGACCGCTGTAGCAGAGGTTCAGGGAGGCCATTATCAACACAGTAGGTGGCAGACACACCATTACAAGTAACGTATTATTTAATGTGCATATTGCCACATGAACAGGTACATACACATTTCAAGCACATCAATAGGCACAGTATGAAGGCAACAACTACAGGTAGCGTGAGAAGTTCATGTGATACTAGATAATGCATGGCTTAGATACCAGGGCATTACATGCTGGTTTGCCTCTTCTCAGGCACTTTCCATCTGACAAGATGAGTGCCAGATGCAGGTTCTTCATACAGGACATTTAAAAACTCTTCCTATCCAATTCAGCTAACACAACCTTTTCATCCTTATTTTCAGAACGGAATCAATATTTCTACCAGTCCTCAGGCAAATCCCTTCTACCTGTACTCTGTTTTGTTCCTGATCTGTCCGGCGTCAATGACATCATATTGAGGAAACAGAGCCTTCATTCCACTCTGTATATAGAAATCTTACCACCTGTATTCTCCACCTTGCCAGACTCAACTTCTTTCCTTACCTCCACCACTCATTTGAACCATTCCCCTGTACTCCATTGCTCCTGGCTTATATCTACTCTTCATTCCCACCACAAGTCTGTTCCTTTAACCTGCCAACTCTAGCCCACCATCAATATGCTGTTACCAAACAACTTTTGAGGAAACCTATGAAGCAGCACAAGTCGAAAACACTGAGGTGTTCAGAAGTAACTGTGCAAGAGCTTAAATCTCTTCTGTTTAAGACAGAACCCCAGGTCCACACCTGCCTTCTTTCAGTTCTGCTTTTTTCCTTCCTAGCTAATAGACAAGTTTGAACCAAGCAGTGACACAAACAGACCACCACTAGTCATGTTGATTTTAATTTACAATAAAACAAAACAAAACTTTCAAATTATTTTGAACACCTTTGCTTCTGTAGGCACAGGATGTCACACACTTTGACTGGCATCACTTCTTAGTATTTCCTTGCTCATTTTCTGTATCTTGATTCAAATTAGGTTTTAGCCTCTTTCAGGTGGCTGCTAAACATTTTGCAACAGACTGGAGTGTTTCGGCACTAACCTGAAAGGAAAGTCTTCTGCAACATTTAGATACTGAGAGAATTAATTAAAAAGATTGATGCAATTATAAATCGTGATTTTCCTTCTTTTCAAAAAGAAATCATTACTGCACTCAAAGTTTGCATTATTTGCATAGTACTGTTGCTAGCCTCAGATGTCACAATGGAAGGCAAAGCAAAGCTTCACCAGTGCCCAGATCACTAGTTCCACTGCAGAGTGGCTTGAGCTGCAGCCAAACAAGTTAGTCCCACAATGTAATGGAGGACAGTCCTCCCACACACACACAGATGCCAGTTTAACAGGTGATCCTATTTTGAAAATGCATGACATGTAACAACAACAAAAAATTCATCATGTTTTGTCTATGTTCAGCACATATTTCACCTAGAATTTATCACACCTTCAGCTCATAGTAAAGTTTTACTGAGTGCATGGGCCTTGGGGGCAGAGGCGTCTTCACGCAGAGTGGAGAAAGTCACAACCCCTGCATTCTTCTTATAACCATTTAGAAGAAATACTTCTTCACATATTCAAAGCAGCACAAAGAGAAGAACATTGTTATTTAATATCACTTAACAGGGGAAGAACAGGAAATGATTTTTTTTTTAATCAGATATTAAGCTTAAGAACTTGCAAAGGAGTGGGGCTTGATTTTTTTTAAAGTACAGCAGGTTGTTAGAGCTTCATTTTGTTCTCAGAAGTTCATTTCAACAAATGTTTGAAAACAGAAACATTGATTTTGGAATGTTTGCCAGTGTCATGATACAAACGTCTCCAGCTATACTTAAAGTGAGGTTGAAAGATGGTAGGGGAAAAAGTTCATTTCGGAAGCGATTATACTATGGCAATCTTTGACATGCTCTACTTAACTTCCTTTGGTAGTTGGAAAAAAGCACACAATATTATGTAAAGTCATGGGTAAGTTAAGCAATCATGCTTCATGTGTACAGTGTCTAGAAGCATACAGTCACAGGAAAAGATGGAGAATATCAGGTAATGTTATGCTGAACAAGGAGAGGCCATGCCCAAGCACCTACATCTGCGTTCTCAACGGTTACAAGCCAGGACAATGGGCATGGTCAAGAGCCGGTTATAGACCTTCTCCAGACAGCAGCCCATCTTGCCCAACAGTTCTCCCCCTCACACAGCACAAGTCTGGCAATTTTAGCCAGACTGCAGCCCAATGAAGGAGGGCAAACAATCTTCCATGACCAAGGTGATTCACAGCTGCATAGAGCCAACAAGCAAATTGTGAAATAACAGCTTTATCTTGGTGTGACTGACTACACAGAATGCAAGGCAATGCAAAAATAAGTCTATTTACACACAGCACTGCCTCATGTTGTTAGCTCCCTGTGGCCTCATTTTAGCACTTCCATCTCCACTACACTAGTTGTTTGTGGAGTTTTTTGCCAATAGAAAGTATAATATTAACTTCTAGGTGTTGCCGTTACAGGCTAGTCTCAGCATTTCACAAAGAGCCACATCTCTACAGGTGAGTTACTCGACTGACCAGAATCATATAAACACTGGTTAGTGACATGTTATCTTCAGACAAAAGCTTCCACAATATATTGTTCTCTTCTTTATTACAGTGAGTAGCTTGCTATCAGATACTTTAAACTGTCTTGATTCATTTAAATTCAATGTGGATATGTTCAGATTAACAGCACTACTGAAAGGACCACTTTTTTTCATTAGAAGTTGTTCAAACACCATGAACTTAGACCACAGACTTTATTCCAAACCCAGAGTGCAGTATTTAATAACTGGTCTAGCCAGCCAGTTCTGTGGATATCAAAATAATTGTGCTAAATGAGCCAATCTAATTGAAGGAAAAAATATATTAAAACATTCAGGAGAAAGATGACACGTGAACAGCATTCATATCAGGTAAAGAGGACAAACGAAATCACATATCATAGAAACACAAAATACTTTTAGCCGGTGATGTTCAACCTTTTGCTGCCACAGACCCAAAGATGTTAATTTTAAAAGAGGTGTCACGTCTTCACACCCTTTCCTCCTGTTTTCCCTCAACACACCATGCCCCTACTGCCGACTGAACCCAGCTCCTCTCTCTCCCTCCTACCTCCGCAAAGGAGATGTATGGGATATGCAAAAGCAGGAACAGTCAGACTATGTGGTACTCAGCTAGCCCATGCTTCTTAGACAGGGAGAAGGGATCTCCCTTCTAGATTTTAGACAAGCTAGGATGTCCATATATTAAAAAGGACTGTAAGTGGTGTCAGTTAGTCTGCCCGGTTATTTCTCAGGTTTCCAGTCTGTGGCCTGTACAGGAAGGAAGGCCAGCCGGGGAGCTGCTGGGCAGCAGGAGAGGGAGAAGAGGTGATGCAAGCATGACAACTTCTTGGATTGCTGGAAAAGCAGAAGGAAGGTGGCATGCAGGGATCAGCCCAGGAGAGCCTTACTTGGAGGGAAATAGATTACATTGTTCAGTTGGACAATCACATGACATGACTTGGTATAATCAAGTATAAACTTCCTGAATCTCCAAGGTTTAATACACTTCCTGAATACAGTCACCCTCCAAGGATATTTAAGAGTCCTCAGTGCTACAGCTGCCCACAAAATATGTATTTCAAACCTTAGGAAGAAAAATCTGCTTCCTTCACATACCTGACTTCTAAAATACTGTTTTTCAAACACCTTCCAATAGGTTGCGGGTTTCCCCACTCTAGTAGATAGCTTTCCTTTAGAACATTTACCATTGAGAAAAAGCATGAACAACAGCAGTATTATTTAGTTTCTCACCTGCATCTGCTTTCTGAGTTCCCTTATGCAGGCAGTGTCCTGAGCAGTGTTCTCACGCTGGGATGCATCTGCTAGAACATTAACTGTTGTCTCTGCCTCTTGAAGCCACTTGAGGAAGCTCTCCAGATCCCCATGTGAGGCCTGTACTGTCTTCAGCTCCATCTCCAAGAAATTCTGCCTATCAACAGCTCTGAAAACAAAACAAGTGTCAAAATATTCCCCCATAACATACAGCTTTACATACATCATAATGAAACTACTAAAAGGAAATCTGAAAGTTAACTCTATTAAGAAACTATACATCGGTCACAGCTTGTTTCATCATTATTTATATCACTGTTTTTCTGGTTATTATATCTATAGCTACCCACAGATGTTCTGAACTGGTTATATATGTCACAGCCCTTCTTAAAAAGGCATGTGGAAGAAATGCTTTTCCTCTTTGAGTATTACCGCCATGGACTTCTGCTACCCCAGATGGTAGAGGTGTCATCCTCATGTGAAAAGTGCGAATTCTTTTCCTCATCAACAAAAATCATACAGAGTAGAAGCACTGAGGGTTTGGGGGATTTTTTTCTTCCTCTTTTACAGTGAGTAGAAATATTTCCTTAAGTTTGTAAGAGTAAAGTGCTGAGGGATGAAAAGTCAAATACCTGGTTCTCTCTGCTAAAAGACAAGACTTTTGACACTCTCTCAAACAGAATAATATACTGCCGCCATAAAATTCAAGCCATGCGCAACATGCTTAAATCTAAAAAAAGACTGGCAGAATATAGTCCAAAATTTCAATCAATCCAAAAGATCTCTGGTTGGTACAAACACAAAAGTTTTTGTTCGTAAGAAGATTTTTTAAGATGTAAGGAACTCATTTAAAACCTTTGGATTATATTGTTGGTAAGCAACTTCAAAAGACTTCCTAGAAAAAAATATCACGTTATACTTTTGCATAACAGAACTGTTTCCTTGTCACTGAAATGAAACTCAGATGGGAAACTGTTACAGTCAGCAGTTTTAAAAACTCTAATTAACAATGTTAATTAAAGCATGACAAGCTAAATTTCATACATTTGAGGCTGTTATTCTGCAGTATCCCTTTTCCCAAAATCAGGACAAAAGAAACAACCTGTCCCACACTAGCACACTGTACAGAAATCCCTAACAGGGCTACTATCTAGAACACTGCTGCTAAGTAAGCAGGAAGTTCAATTTTATTTTCACATCAAGCACTAACCATATTGTAAGATTTTAGGAGTAAAATGGTATTTAATTTTAAGTAAGACAAGGCCAAAACACTCAGCATTTGATATTTTCACATGAATTGAACAGGTTTCTCCAGACAGGCCCAAACTTATGTGTCTTCTGCCTCCTCCTATTCTACTTCGGCTTTCTTTCCTCCTTGCCATGCTGTGGCAACAGTACTGCTCAGCAATATTAGGGAATCACTGTGTTTAGAATCACAGATTTCAAAAGTAGTTAAAATATTCTTTTTAGAAAAGAAGTTCCAGGTGTTCAGTACCATTCAGGATGACATTTCAAAGCAGATACTCTGGTTTACTAGCGCATCAGAAAAAACAGATGCAAGGAAAAGCTGTTTCCCTTCAAGGGTAGTAAGAAAATCTCATGCAACCCCAATTCTGCCAGGCTTACATTCCTAAGTATTAGCATAACCAACTGAACTTTCAAGAGACTACTTGCAAAAAGATAGTGTTGCAACCCCCACTTTAGGAGCTTAGGTCTTATGTCAATAAGACCTTATGTTAATAATTGCTTTATCCAAAATAAGACTGCATGAATCATTCCAGACTTCGTGCTTGCCCAAGTTTTGGCTACTGGTAAATGACTAGCAGGGCAAGAAGCCTTCATTCTTGCTTCTCACTTGAAGCTCTGGAATGTTTTACCCACTCAAGGGGGAAAAAAAAGCATGCTAGAGATTACAGATGGTTTGATAGATATTGCCTAGAAAAGATAACATGCACCAGCTCAAAAATTAGAGCACAACAAGGATCTGCGAGAAAAACGTGAAGTAAAAGCAGTTATGAGCTCTGACTTCAAAACCCTCTCCCTCTGCAGGGATTTTCTTCCCCAGCAGGGGGTTAAGGCCAAAGGTGGAAGAACAGGAGTGACAACAGGAAGAACAGACTGGTAATAAAGGTGACCTTCAAAGCAAAAGAAAAGCCCCAAAGGATGAAACACTGTAAGCGACCCAGATCTCTAAGTTTAAGTACTGATGTACTAGATGTGAACTGAGACAACCTGAACTTTGTAGCTAATAACATTATTGAAGAATGTAGTCTTCAACCTAAAGTTTTAATTTCGCAAACTTTCTGCTGGGTTGAAATCAAAGGAAAGAATGAAATCCTATTACAGTCCCACTGTTGTCATGATATTTGAATTAAAGCTGAAAATCATTCCTTTCGCTAAATACATATTCCAGCAGAATAAATTAAGAGATTTGCAACTAATGTTCTAAGATTACATGGGTGCTTTTAAAGAGGACCTGTATAGCAGTAGTGAGCAACACTTTTACAGACCAGACACAAATACTTTCACTTCCTTCCAGTAAAGGCTACAAATGTAAAATAGAAAATTATGGAGAATTCTGTACTGCAGATTAACAACTACCCCATGCTATAAAAAGATGACTCAGATTTTCAGAGAATTTTAACACAATTAGAACAGCCTCAAAAGACAGAGGGTCTTTCCAGGATGCAAGAATTAAATGTAAGGAGAACCTGGAGAAATCTTTACAAATGCAGGTAACTTCACTTAACACCGTGACAGTGAAGAAAGCCTAAGGAGATTCTATTAGCAAAGACACATCCAAGAAGAAAAGAAAATTGTAACTCTACTATTTAAGTTTTCATGGCACTCTTTCAGGTTTCTGTTCCACCCAATTATTTTTTCAGATTTAAACTAAAAATCTGCAATGCATAACATCTGAGACAGTAGAGACAGCAACTATAATCCATTACTGAGGGAGCTAAGCCACACAGAATTACTACAGTTTCACCCTAAAGTATAAAAATAGAACATAAATAGCCACTGGGCAGAGTATCCAATTTACACAATGTCAAGCTGGGGAGCTTCAATCTCTTAATGCCAACAGTTTCAAAATAAGCTCCTTCAACATTACATGTCATGGCTACAGTCTTCCTGGAAGTGTTCTTGTGCTATTCAGGACTCATTCTCCCAGGTGATGTTACTAAGGACCCGTTCCACAACCTCCAAGCATGGAAACAAACTGGTATTCTAAAGCATTATGCTATAAACACAGATCTGCGCTTATAGAAGCCATAGGGCCACGTGTGTGCTCCACGTCCCAAGATCTGCCACATGAAGTAGGCCTTGTCACTCAAGGTTCACTAGTATTTCTATTTATTGCATCTAAAGCAAGTATAAGAAACCTTCATTGCCTTGAAAAGGTGCTTTCACTGCACATTCTCCCCTTTCAGTTCTACTCTGCTGCTCCATGGGGTTACGTTTAGCAGCTCCACGCTCTGGCTACTCACCAGTTCTGAGTTCTCCTTTACATTCTGTCCCTAGTTAAAAACCAAAGCAGATACTCATTGTCTTAAGGCTGCAGACTGCAAAACAGTAGCCCCAGTGATAATTGAGGAGCTTCAGTTATACACAACAGAATGCAATTGCTTATTATTCCAGACTGTAGCAGATTCAAAAATAATTAGAGGCTTCCAGGCAGGAGCTCTTCTTTCTGGTCACCTGAGTGGTGGGCAGTTTTATGCCAGTTCTAGCCAAAACACTGCAAAGTTTGAATGTGAATGAGACTACTACAGAGCTGTAGTCTACTGTTACTGCTAATCCAACAAGGAGCTGTTTCCCCTCATCCTCTAATTGCATCTTCATCCCCAGATGTATCACGACATTCAGATCATGTTAATGGCATCTTTTGAAAGATTATTAGTTTACTTTGAGGTAAGAAAGGATGATCTGATGGTGAAAATGCTGCAGCCCCTAATCTTAATGCAAATGAATGGTCAGGAAGGGCCGTTTCAGGAGATGACCTCATCACTGTGACCTAGTTCAGAAAAAGTAAAAGTAAAACGCCAAGGAAGTTTTGTCACATGCCAAAGCCTTTCCTACTGTCTACTGGAAGTTTTCTGAAGAACCATTAAAAGAAGTTGTCTGCATCACATAGAATAATTATGTAATGTTTTACTCACTTGAAAAATCCTATCTTATATCTCAAAAAGTTTAGAGATTAGAAAATTTTTATTCTGTCTCAAATGATCACATGGAATGAGTCATACAAAGTTTTGCCTATTTTGTATCTTATCTCTCAATGGACATAACCAGGAAACCAGCTGCCACATCAAAAGCACAAAGTGACAGAAGTACCATTTTTCTCCAAAGAAGGATAAGAAGACATTCTACTCTACTTCCTTCATTACCTACTTCTTGCCACTGCAAAGTTGTCCTCCTCTCACTCCCCAGAATATAACATCAACTTCAGAGACTTTATTATCTAGGATTTTTATTACCTTAACTGACATCTCATTACAAAAGCAGTTGCCCCTTTTACATGCACACATACATACTGACTTTGGTTGTCATCTCCCCCAGTTCCATATACACAGGATCAATTTTCTCTTCCATCCCTCTAACCACAAAGCATATTGTCCTTTAAGCTGCAGGCACTGAGTCAGACACTATTCTAGATATTAATTGACTATCAAATGCTAAAAAGAATTTCTGTGGAGATCACTTTGCAGGAAAAAATATTATGCATAGGGAAATATTGTATTTTCATTAAGACATATTTGTAAATATGTCTTAATAGAGGATGAATAAAAAGTAGTAAGTTTCAAGTAAGTCTCGGTTCCTACAGCTCAAGTATTTTCTATATGGGAGTGCTAGAAGCATCGCTCTCTGGAATCCAAAGCCCAACTCAGGGAAGGTTTCCATTAGGTGAAAGGCCATAATGAATTAATGCATTGGAAGACCAAGCTGAATACTTACAGCCTTATGGAAAAAAAGGCACAGCAACAAACTACAAATACATAAAGCATATCAGCATCAAGGAACAGGATAGGAAGTGTTCAAGGACACTTAGAAACTAATACCCACAGGCAACCTGAGACCAAACATGAGAGAAGTACTTTTTTTGTTCCCCACCTAAAAAACACCGCATAAATGAGAAGTCATTCTCAAATGAGAAGCCTTCCATGGCGAACTGTGGGAATTTCCATCATCAAAACTCAAAAGAGCTTTACTGTAATTGAATAGAGTAGCTCTAAATGCTGCCAAAAGCAGAGACTGCAATACACATATATACATAGGATACAAGTTTAAGACACAAACAGCCACATATAGAGTGAAACCTTGTAATTACCTTTGGTTCAGATTAACCCAACAAGCATTCATTTGGTCAGTGGTTTCCTTCACCCTCCTTGTGTCATCATCACGATACTCTCGAAGAAGTTTATTAGAAAGATCATTGAATGCAGCTACTGTGATGTCACCTCTATGCAAATCCTGTACTAACAGCTAAAAAAAAAATTCCAGAATGAGACAGAGTAAAATCAAAATCGGACTATTTTTCATATTATGCATTTTTATCACAAAGTGCTTCTTTTAACACAAAGAAGTGCGTATTTTTCATCTAGAAGAAAAATCAAAAAGAAAATCTACAGATGTTAACAGTCCTGACAACAAACCAATCAAAACACAAATAGGTGAGGAACAATTATATTTGCCAGAAACAAAGGCTAGAAAAATCCTTCTCTGTTTTACTGGCAACAGAAGTAAAAACACTTCCATATTATTATTAGCATGAATAAGTTTAAATTAAAGTAGTAATGTAAGTGACAGCTAAAAGTGGCATAAATGAAGTGCGCAGCATGACAATTTGGTTACATTGTTTCGTGGCTTTTTTTGTTTTTAAATGAAGAAAATACATTAGATGTGTTTGCTTATTATGGCAAGATATTCATAAGGTGCCTTGACTTTACAGAATCCTGAACTCAAGATTATTTCTAAATGAAAAAATATATTTGTGCATATGTATGTCCAGTTATATCTTACAATCTCTGTACTATGTTTGGGCACAGGCCTACTTTGACTTAAGAAAGCAAAGTAGACCTAATAGTTCATTTCTAATCCCCTGCTCATGTACAGAAAGATGATGAAAAGCACACAATTTTACTGTTTACTGAAATAGCTATGGATCAGTGAAGAATTCTCACAATCATACTCCCTGCTTCCTTCCATACCCAGCTGCACCCCTGCATTGTCCCTTCATGAATGTATATAGAGGAGGGTATGTGTATATATATACACACATACACTTTTTAAAACTCCATTATAGCCCTGTTCTAAATACTGTACTGATAAGAACCCCTCCTCACTGATTTATCTCTTTAGTTCTCATCCTGTGCCACCTACAGCCTGCACTTTTCCCAACAGTCACCACGACAAAGGACATCAGACTTATTGATTTATCACAGCAGGTTTGCTGTGATATGAAAAGCAGTGAAGATTGCATGGGATTGGGAAAAAAAAAAAAGTAGTGTTGAATATGCCTGGCATCCATCAGAAGTGAAATTCAGGATAATTTTAAATAGCTTGGTCCATTCCTGGATTTACTAAACTACTGCTAATAGGTGTCTATGAACTAGTTACATGCTACATCCTGTGGCTGTATGATTAAACTTTTATTGGTCTGAGGTTCACGCTTTTTGCATAATATCATTTATTTGATGCTACACTATACTCTTTTCAACTACACTTCCAAAAAGACACACATGCCACCTGTTTCCTTCCCAGAAAGTCCGATGTATAAAAAAAATAGACAATTTAGAATATATCATGCCGCAAAAGAGACAGAATTGTGAAATCAATCTTACAACTAAACTGTATATTCGCACATCAATTGAATCCAGTAGTATTACATAGGCTGAGGAGTCTGGTAGGGGAAAATAAGTGTAGAGGACTTACTTTGTTATCTGAAATCTGTTTGGCAAGCATCTCTTTTGGGGCCTGCAGGAGCATACGCAGACGGATCTCACACTGCTCCATGAGGTGCTCCATTTCTTGCCTCTGCTTATCCCACTGCATGCTGTCTGCCAGCATGTACTTCAGCTGCTGCTGCCTCACCTCCACACCATGCTGGGTATTGTCCCACTGGTTCTTCACCTTCTCTACTGTGGAGGACAATACAGAATATGAAAAACCTGAGGCAAACAAACAAGTAGCCAGTAACTACCACTTAATTCTCAGGACAAGATGCAATAATATAATTCATTCTCACATACAGTAGTTTCCATATTTAGTATTTTAGTGCTCCATATAGTTTACATGTTCAAATAAGCAAATGAAAGATGCGGGTGTTTGGCTACCTCTTGTTTAAGTGGGTCAGCATACAGGTAGCAACTATTATTTCTGGAATATTTCAAAGGCATTATTTTACTTTTTAAGTACACACACGTGGGAGGCAAATCTGCCACAGCTGCACTGCAGAGATATATCAGCAGCAGGGCTCCAAGAAGTACAATTTAAGGGTGATGGATATACAGCAAGTCATCTTTGTGCATCTGCAATTTAAATGAGTACAAATAAACAAATACTGTTTAGGTCTGGATAGCTTATACAAAGTGAACTAAGCTTTCCAGTCCACTGTGCATTGAAGGCAGTCTTGTGGCACGTGTACTACAATTTTTGGCCAAGGTAGAAACACTCCAGCAACAACCTACTTTGGCAATTCATTCCACCACAGGTTTCCACAGGCTTATGCAGATTACACAGCAAAACAGAGAAGTTATTGATTACACCCCATTTCCTTCAAATACCCTGTTCCTCTCTCAACAGAGTTACATTAGATGATCGATAAACAGGCTTTAACCTTTAATAAAAAAAGGGTGAAAAAGACAACATGACAAGAGCCTAGGACAAAAAAATAGTGTGTCAGGGAAAGCAGTAAGTCTGCCTTTGGAGGGAAATGAGTAGCATCATACCTTTTTCTTAAAACTTACAGACCATAAAAAAGCGTATTACTTGAAAGTTTACAGAGGTGGAAACAGGTTTCCCTATTACCTGTCATGACAGTTATTAGGAACACGCTATATCAGAACTAAAAAGTAAAAAAGCAAACGTAAAAAAGCAAACAAACCAAAAAAACCTAAGCTGGATTTCTTGAGTATAGCTGTACTCAGCAGCAACAGGTAGGCAGTACGTAACACATCCAATATATTTGTCTTATCAGTAAGTATGCAATTTTATTAGAAAAAACTAACACAGTTGATACTCAGGTCACTTCAATATTTCATGAAGTAAAAATGCCAAAGGGTGTGCTTAAGCTAAAACCACTTACGTGAACTTTACCCTTTGCATTCTTTTTTTTTTTTTTAAAACTTTCTACAATTATACAAAGCCATTATGCTTGATCTGCTTGTGAAGATCTCTTAACTTTAACACATTCAACAATATTCTGTTCAGTTTCACAAAGCTCTCAAGGACTATGGCAGTGAAGCCCACTTGTCAGTAATTGTATTACTGGCAGACAAACCCAATAATCTGTGCAATATAGATACGTCAATTTCCACCTACAGGCCACTTTTAGATTATTTTTCAAGCATGACATAGGTCATGCTGAATGAGAACTTATAAGAAAGCTTCAGTAACCCAACAGCAAATAATAGTATGGTTTATTAACAAAAAAAGTTACTATACTGAATAAAGGGTATGTCCAAAGGAAACCAGCAGCTGCTGGGAGACATCAGTGGTTTCACCAAAACAGCAAAAGCAAAAACAGCAGGAGTGAAGAAAGGCCATAACCCTGTGTGCTGGCTAATGAACTGCAGAAAAAACCTCGTGTTTAGGCTCTCCCCACAGAGCTGGAAGGAAAAACTATCCCTGAGAAAAAGCTGCCTATAATAGCAACTTGATTGAAATGGACAGCTATTTGATGTTTACACAGTAGTATTATTATTACAGAAAGAATATTTCTTAATATATTTTTCCCTATTAATGGCCAAGTTAACCTTACTCTCTGTACTGTTGACATATTTCCACCCTCTTCAGCCTCCGTCAAAACAAGACAGAAAAATAGTGAAATTCTTGGTAGTCTCAGCGTTCAGTAGGTTCAAGTGGTAGGTTCCTCAAAAAGTTGTGAGGGGCACCAGTCTGGTATCAAAGGCAGATCGATTGTAAAGAATTCCTGATGAGACTGTGTTTTTAATTCCCAATGTCCATGCAGTAATTGGGAGAGAAGTTCCAGACAATGAAGTTTTTTTCTACTTCTGTGCTTCTGGCTATGTGAGTAATTAGGCTTCATCAAACAATGTACAGCAGGCTCACAAGAGTTTGTAGGACATCAGTAAGTTCCCCTCAGTGTTTAAACAGCAAGGTGCATAAAGCAGTCCTGAGCTTCACTTTTCTTCAAAGAGCAAACTTTTCTTCACAAATGTTAGCAGCGACAAAACCTTTGTTTTTTTAACGTTTCATGACAGGTAGCAAAATCTTCACACACACATCTAGGGTATCTACTGGAAGCTTCATCCAGGGCAGCATGCACAGCTTCTCTGTTCCCACCTTGGATAGGTATGACTACAGAACTCACCTTTTTTGAAGAATCAAGTATGTTTTGTGACTGAACAGATCTCCCCTTGTTGTCTGACTCCCATGGACTACATAGTTACTATCCTTCCCCAAGCTTCCACCTGACCCCTGGTTCCGAGTGCCTGCAAAACTCAGGCCCTGCACGTTGCTTTAGTTTCTTTGGATCTTACTCCCCTACCAATCCATAGCTCCTGTTAATCTTAGGCAGCAGATGCCATCTCATCAGACCCTTTAACATTTCTGTGGGCTTTCTATTTGACCCTATGATTACCTCCAGCATGTCTTATGGACACCAAAGAAATTCATGTAGATATAAGTAAAGGAAAACTACATTGCAGAGGAGAACATAAGGAAATATATCTTTCCATTTTTACTTCTAACTGTGATATTCCTGCTGCATTAATTTTTGAATCTCGGAAACCAAAGCTTAAGAGTTCAAAGAATACATTGTCCCTTAGTTTCTAATTGTGTCAATTGTATGCTTTCTTTCCTTAAGTACCAGTAAAAGAAATTTTCAAAGGGGATGGGGACCTTTAAACGGGAAACTCAATTTTCAGGTACATATCAGTGACTCAAAAGCTCTGCAAACTCTCAGTCAAAAACTTCAACAGTATGTACACAAAGTTAGTGTCCTAAGTCGACACCTTCATGCTTTTCACTAAGTGTCCAGTGCATCATAGCTCAGCCAAAATAAAGATATACAATTAGTTCCTTTTATCAATAAATAATAAAACCTCATCCCTGGGTCCATGGCTGTCAAGTAACTCAAATTCTTCATAAGATATTTTGAAGTCCCAGCAAAAATATTTACCTTTGTACTTGAAAAAAAGGCCATTCAAGAAAACAAGTGGCAATTCTTGTTCCAGGACTTTTCATTAGACTGTTACAGTGAAAGCCACTTAACTGCTAAGTTTTCAGTTTGTTCAAGGAACATAACTTCAGCTAGGCTCAAAATCACGAGTGTAAGGAACAGATATGAAGATTTTTTTTACTGCCGTCAGAACATTGTATTTGCAAACACAGAATGGAGAAACTTACATTTTTCTGTGATCACCGTCCTAATGTCTGAACTGGAAGTCTTATTTTTCAAATTCTGAGCCAATGTAAAAACAGAATCAAGCTGAGGGTGCCGCTGGTCCAAATCTGCCTTTGTTATCTGTTCAGAATTAGGATATGAATTTTAAGTTCAAAAAACAGAGTTTAGTTGACATCATCTGTATTATTTGTAGATAAAACAAAACATGTATGTGTCGCCACAAGTAGATGGCTGTTCCCATCAGTATTGTAACCCTTGAATTGTCACAGTATTATAGAACTGCTTTAAAAAGTGAAAATACTGTAGTACAGTTACTGAAAAATCCAGGTGAAGGTTAACCTATACAAACCACACAGTTATTGCAATCATTGCAGAATATTTTCCAATATCTATTTTTCACTCTCCCATAACTTGTTTTCCTCTTATCAAGCTATGATAATTTATATTGGTGGAGAAGGAAAAAGAACAGGGAGGAACAGTCAGACTATACATCATATAAAAAACATAGTTATTTCACTATGGTAATGTACCAGGAGGCAATATTACAAGTATTATATAGTTAAAAGAAGGTGTTTTTAAAGTTACTGAACATCAGATTATTCTTTCAAATTCCAGATTATGTTAGACACCCAAAGAAACAGTTTAGCACTTGTTTAGCCTGCAGCTTTTACTCTACAGTTACTCACGTTAATTGATATAAAGTCAAATAAAATGAACCTTAATGGTAGCATACATCTCACAAATACTGCCCTTAGTCATGGCTCAGCATAGCATGAGCTATCAACAGAAACAAACATTTACATCATGCGCATTTATGCTACAACTTTTAGTCATTTTAGCATGTGTCTGGAAAACAGTTTAGAGTAACTACAACACAACAAAACTCATTAGAAACCACTAGAGAGTGAACCATAAAGGTCACCCTCCAAGCAAATATGAAGGTGCTCCAAAGTCTTCAGCACAAGCTATCTATACATTCCCCAAAATATATCATT
Source organism: Burhinus bistriatus (assembly GCA_013397275.1). NCBI lineage: Eukaryota > Metazoa > Chordata > Aves > Charadriiformes > Burhinidae > Burhinus > Burhinus bistriatus. Next base: position 328,250 of record VYXH01005883.1, on the reverse strand, counting down.
TTCAGGAGTTATTCTCTATATGCTTTAAAACAAAAAGATAGCAGTGCCCAGCTCACATATAGCTCATATAGGGACACAGGAATTAACAGGAAACAGTAGAGAGGAGAAGACTGTAATAATCACAGCATTTAAAGTGTACTTTTAAGGTTATGCATTTACTGCAGTCAGTTTTTTGGTTGGTTTGTTGTTTTGGGTTTTTTTTAAACACATGTAATTTCTTCACTGAACATACAAGCTATTAAAGTGTAAGCCAATTTTCCAATCCACTAGCCTTCACAAAAAACACATACTTTCATTCGTGCAATAGTCCGATTGATTTCTTCAGTATTTCCCACGGTGACTATGTTTGACTTGAGCATCTGGTCAATCAATACCAACCAGTCAGCCAGCTCAGTTGTAGTTTTATCCAGGTCAGCAGGTGCAGAAAGTTCCAAAGCCTGCTGAGTCTGAACAGGAATTTCCAATGAAGAAGATACTAGCACCACCTTTTGGACATCTGAAACAGAGTTTGGGGGTTTTGTTAAAGAAAAAAGTCATGGCCACATAGGCAATCGTGGGAATTACGGGGGTTTTTCGTAATTCCTATAAATATGCAACAACATCTACGGAGAAAGCACAGCAAAATTTGCATTTGAGGCATTTTAACCACCAGACATTAAGTAATCAGAAATTCCTTTTTTTTTTTTAAAGACTATTAATTATCTCATTGCAAGCCAAAGATTCACCCAAATTATTCGGCCTAAATACAAAACGAACAAGAAGAAAATTTGCAAAGGCAAAATGACATTATATCTAATGAAGCAAAGCTAAACAGTGTTTGACACAAAACCAAATTGACCCTTATTAAGCATAAAAACCAATGCTTTCATTTAAGAGAAACGTCTGAAATGGTCTTTCTCACTTTTGTATTATGTGTCAGAAAGGTTTTCCCCACTCTTGGCTCGGAATTCACTTAAGCACAAGTAAGTCAAGCTACTGCAATAGATGCTTCATGGACTTGCCAATACACAACTCTCTTAAGAAGGGACAGATGCCCACTAGTTCAGCCCCATCCTTTCTATCTCTTTAACCTGATGCCGCAAAGAAATGAGGAATGAGCTGAGCAGTAAGATTCACTCCAGAAGCTGTGTTTGGTTGTGTTCTAGTTCCAAGAAAACACCAAGTTAAATCAAGCTGGAGCATGAATATTACACCACTTGCCTCGAGCAGTGAAATACAGGAGCTTTACTTAACAAACACCCCATATGAAAGGAAAACAAGCTGAAATCAAGGTTTTGAAAGGCTTAAACAAGTGTCAGTCTTCCTCCATTAAATTTTGTTTACTGACACTGAATTGAAAAAAGAAAAGAGTTAATTTGCTGAAGTTCAAGCTGCAAATTCTTTCAGGCAGGGGCTGGTTTTTTTACCTAGTTTTCTAAATAGGAGACCTGGGCATCTTATTTACACTTTGTATCTGCTCATCTGCCTCCAACAACTTGAAAAGATACCCAGTGTCAGTGTATGATACAAGAATGTATCATATTTAGACAGCTTCCCCTACAATATTCAGGAAGATCAGTAGCAGATGAGAAAGACGTGTGTCCTTGCTGCGCTGAAAGATGCAGAGTGGCCTTTATTTATAGGACTGCAGAGAATCTCATGCAGAAGATACTTTACAAATAATTAGCTGTAGGGAAATCTTCCAGTGGATCTTCATTACTAAAAGGCATGACCACAAGGCACAAATCCACAGGAAACCAGGCTGTCAAACAGAGCTATTTTGGTTTTTATTCTGTATCTATTACACTGACTCCTGATGAGGAGGCCTAAGCTTTACTAAAACATTCCCCCATTTCAAAACTCTTAGGGACTCGCCCAATCCTGAACTGCAGCGTGACTTTTTCCCTAGTCAAATGTTCCCTCTCCCATAGTAACATGAAGGCATCCCCAAGTCCAGCAATGGACAACATTTCTTATTTCCACTTGTCTAAATTCATAGAGAAGGTTTTTATTTTTAGATTTTTTTTGACTGCAAACGGGATTAAACTCAATACAATTAAGTAAACAGAAAAACTGATTGCGCACCAGAAGGCTTTGTCTGTGTAACAAGATGAGACTGTCCAACAAATGCCTCCAGTTCTCTCACTCTGTCAGGCACTTCTCTGAACACCTACAGCCCAGCAAAGAGGAATAAAAACAGTAAGGCAACCTATATTAACAGCAAAAAAGCAATCAGTTATTAGAAGACAAAATATTCTACACCATGCTTGCTACAATGGCATACCTCAGATATATTTCAGTGAATTTCTTCGAGGTATTTAAAAACAATAAAAATGCCAAAAGGTACTTAAGAGTCTTATTTCAATACATTCCAGTGTCTTACCTAAATCTTGGACAGAAATACGTGAACTGTTGTAGACAGGTTGTTTACATGTTTTTTACTGCCTAAGCATCAAAGCTATGACTCATTATATCACTACACTTTGAAGGAAAGACAATGCGAAGGATGATTTGTGGTCATCAGTGACAGGAAAGTAGAGAAATAGGGAACTAATTTAAAAAGAAAAAGTGTTATTGCTAAACCCTGTTGTAGTGAAGACAAGTTTGCCTACTTTGCTTTCTAAAACTTTTTAAACAGCAGTGATGGAAATGTAATATACAAAGGGGTGGGGGTGGGGGGATATCCCCATTTTCACAGCTGAGTAGGTAAAAACAGGTATTTTTCTTTCCCTGAACTATCAAAAGCCCCTTTCCCCAATAAATTCTTACCTCCCTGATCCATAATATAATCCCAAATAATTCTATTCCTTTTTCACTTGGATCTCCAGACTCTGCTTGAAAAAGGTCTGGTTTCACTCCAGCCAGCGAGTTCTTTTCTTCTCATATACTTACCAATGAGACTGAACACTAGAATTTCTAATTTACAGCAGTTATACTCAGGAAGAGTCCCAGACACACTTGGTAAGATCTTCTCACTAAGCTTTACCACAGGTTTGTTTTCCTCTTAACTGCTGCAAATATCCAACTTTCCTATACTGCAAAGATTTATTGTGATTCTCTCAATTTCAAATCAAGACATTATTGTTTGCCTCAAATAAGTGAAATATTTTTGATCCAGCTGTTTAAAAGAACACCAATACAAAAGAAAAATCAACAAAATCCTAAGCTAAACTAACTCATTCCGATAGAAAAAAGTCTACCAGTGTTTTCACTTAGACATGGATTGGGGCACATTTCCTGAACATGCCTGCATGGTTTCCAAGACATTTTATGTACACATTACAGATACATGGAAAGGAAAACAACCATTTGAAGTACACTACTATATTTTCAACTTCAGGTACCCAGTACTGAAGAAATGCACACCTTATTCCACCTCACATTGAGGGACTGCAGGCAATCGGAAAGTTTGTCTTTTTCCTGAAGATCAACATTTTCATCCAGAAGCACTTCAGGTTCAGTTCTGTTTAGCCATTCCAGTTTGTCTCCCTGTACTTCCATCTCTTCACTTAATATCTAAAAGTGACAGAAAAGTTTTAAACTGAAGAAAAATGCATACAGTCTTGAGTAAAGGGAAGGAAGGGGGAAGCTTTCCTTTAACACCAATATTTAGAAATTTCCCCGGATATACAATAAAAGAAAAGCTTCTATTTTGGTGTCTATGCTCTATCTAGAAATTAAAACATCTATTCAAGTATCAGCATTTATTGCTAACTGGAAAAAAACCACAAATCTGCAAATAGCCAAGGTACCTATACAGCTTCATATCATGCACACTGACTCTCATCTCACAAGATGTTTCTGTTTGATCACCTCTGGAAGTATCCATAAGGCAACACATTGTCAATCAAAATTGTTGCCTGCATTAGTTGTTAGAAAAATAAATTAAAAATTAAGGGTCCACTCCTGACATGCCTTATACAAGTACATGATAGATCACTACAAGGTACTTAAGGATATGTACACGAAAGGTATTAAAAAACTAAACGTAACCTTACAACTTCATTTTGATCAACCTCCCACAGCCTCCTTTCTCTTTAAGCATGAATGTGCAGGGCCAATCCTGCAAAAAAAGAGTTTATGCTTGGATTCCCACTGACTGTGCTATCACTTGCCCATAGACCTGCAGAGTAGGAATCACAAATTTTGTCTTTAAAACACTAGAATAAAAAAATTATAATAGCAAGTACACATCATATTTATCCACCCCAGTATTTATACTAATCTCTATTACACAAGTATTATGGGGGCCTGGAAGGGAGATCACTGAACAGAGTACCCTGCCACAATGAGCACTATACCAAATAGTGCCTTTCCTGAATTTTCAAGGATCTACCGTAAAAGGATTATTTTTAATCACATTATATCTTTTTTAATTGGAGACTGCTCCAGAAGCTCCATTTAGAGATCTTCTTCTCTTTCCGAGGCTATATTTATTCCTGACTGATCAGTTAACATCTGTTATTCCCACTTCCCTAATACCAGCCTCAAATAATAGCTCATCTTCCCTATGCTTTCTTACTCTCATCACCTTATTCCTTCTCACTGTTCTTGGACTAGACAAAACAAGCCAAGCTCCGAGTTTCTTTGCAGATGAGGAATTCCTCGCCCTCCTCAACAGCCCAGCAATCCTACTGAGTACCTGTTCTATTGCAAGCTCACCTTTGTATAATATACTTAACCAAAATTGCACGCCTGTTCCTGCCTTCACAGAACCAAATTGGTACTTAATAATTCCCTACCAGTGCTTCTCTAGCAAATTCTGCTCTTTTCCCCCCTTATCTCAGTTCTACCTTTCACTTCAGGCATCTATATTAAGGCAGATAACAAGAAAAATTAAGCTTTCATGACAGACAGCCAACACTCAAGTGACACAAGACAATTTTAGGCAAACACAACTGCAGCTACTTTACAGCATTTATACACATTTACTGGAAATTCAAGCCCTTTCATCTGACAGAGTTGTTGGGTTGTTTTGTTTTTTGGGGTTTTTTGTGTGTTTTTTTTGTTTGTTTCTGTTTTTGTTTTAATTATTAATGTTTAAAAAATGACCAAGCAGGATGGTTGGATTGACTACTCCTTCCATTCTTTCAGGATTCCAGAAACATTCTCTTTAACACATCCTACAAACCAAAGACATTTTGTTGTCAAAGCCAGACACAAAATAAACAGGAAAAACAAACACATACATATGCACTCAAGTTACTTGAAGTGACCAAAACCCTTATAGTTTAAAAAGCAGGTCATACAAAATCTTACACTTTACAAAGTATTAAAGCTGTGAGGTAAATGGGACAATGGGGCTTACTTACCATTTTAAGCTTATCAGCTTTTTGCTCAAGTTTTGACAATTATAAAGTTGACTTGGGGACATCATCACCAGTGAAATCCCACTTACTAAATTTTATCAGTAGTACAACTATTTATCACTTTCTTCTCCATAGCCACCATGTTCTGGGTAGGTAATTATGCTGTCAACTCAACCAAACTTCATTACAAGATGCATCTTGCCTGTGTAAGCAATCTCACAAAACTGTCTCACACAACCATAATATTTCTTTGGCTATTTGCAATGTGAAAATTCCCCTCCTCAAAAGCCATGTCCTGATACTTTGCACAGGACATACATGTGCATACACACATACACACTAATTGATCTTACCTGTAATTCTCGGAAGTTTTCTTCATGGCTGAATGTAAATCTTGTGTCCAGAGCACTTTCTATGTTTTCCAACCAGCAACACAGCTCATCAAGCTTTTTTCTGTACTCTATCAGCTGCTGATTCTCTCCTTTTAGCCTTAAAAAGGAAAACAAAAAATCCCCATACATTTCTGCACGGAATGCAGCATGTCAGTCCTACGTTACTTCTGATGCAAAAGTCACGTTTTTTTTCAGTGGTCGGAGCATTTTAAAGGATTCATTTTGGTATTCAAAGGATTCTATCCTCATCAGTAAAATGCAAGATACTTGCAAATTAATACTACCACCTTAAAAACAGATAAATTTCAGTTCCAAAGTGACAAAATAGACTTTTCAAAGCCTGCAGAAAACATTAAATGTAAGTGACAGTAATGACAACACCTTCAGGCCTAATCATTGTAAGCCACTACAAGGTTAGTGAAAGTATTAGAAATGTCCCTAAACCCTCCAGGAGAAAAATTCCATAAATCACATAAAGCTTTAATGGAACTCCTCAAACTAAGTAACCAAGAAAAAAAAAAAATCTTACTGCATTTCTAAATGTGTCAGGAGATGTCAAAAACAGTTCTATAAACAATATAAACTCCAAAACCAACTATTTATTCCAGGGATTTATCCTTATACATTTTTGGGCAGTAAGAACAGAGAGGAGACCTTATTTTCCCAGATATGCTGAAAATATGTATATTTATCTCAGACAATCTTTTGAAGTAAATTTAAGGCTACTTCAAAATGGATTTTCATGTTGTTCAGAAAATACCTAGTCAGATGGATTAAATCATCGCAAACACAGACCTAAAGATCTAATTTTATAGTGTTGTGGAAATTCAAGAACAATACAAGTGTTTCAATTAGTGTATCTTTGACAATGCAAAAATAGAAATCAAGGTAATGTACTTACAGTTCAGCTTCAGCCAGAGAAAGTAGCTGAGTATTCCTTCCTAAAAAAGTCTGGCTTAGCAATGAAATGATTTTAAACAAAGGAAAACAGTAAGAAAAGAAGTTTTGTGGTTGTCATTTGGTGGGTTGTGTTAAACACAGGCTCACTAAGCAGTCAATTGCAGGTGCATTTATTAGAAATTAGTTCTAGAAGACAGTTCAAAACAGAGGTCTGAATGTTAGGAAAATTCAGATTAATGACAGCGTGCAATAGAACGCACTACTTCTGCCAGAGTCTTCTAAATTAGATTCTTCTCATCGCATCTGATCAGACATCCAAATTTCTGATTAACTTATTACCTGTGTTTTCTATCCATGACCTCCGCAGTGATAGCTTTCCAGCGTCTGTTCAATCCTGCCAGCTTCTCCTTCAGGAAGCTCCCGTCCGTAGCAGACAGTTTCTGTATGATCCCTTCCCCAGTTCTGCTCAATGCTGAAACACTGGTCTGATGGCTGCTGATTCCCTCTTCAAGTTCCTGTCAGAAACATAAAAGCAACACAGAATTTTATTACTGACCTAGAGTGACTTTGATCTGTGGCTTATAATATGCAGGATGAATCCTGTGTGCATATTATTTTACTAAAACAGGCACTTAAACCATTTTACTTAAAATTGGATGCTGTTGATTTAAGTTAAGAGTCTGTTGTTGAATCTAGTTTAATTTTCTAATGAGTGTCATAAAAAGACAATGACACAGAATAGGCTGCTGAATACTACTTAGGATTACAAGAATTCATTTAAACCATCAGTGCTAGAATTCACACTCACATTTGATTCCTTTCCTCTTAATGCACAGCACTTTCTAGTAGTGCTAACAGATAGTATGACTTTTTTTTTAACCAGTTCTTTTCATGACCTATGCCCCTGACTATTTCTATAACTTAAAGAGTATTTTAGCTAGGATAATTATGTCTGTGCTGCCATGGTCCCCAGACCTCACAGAAAATCCATGAAACTAAAGGAAGTTAGAAGATGTCAGGATCAAACCTTCAAATATCCCTAACCACTACAAAAACCTTACACTGTTAGTAAGAATTTCTTTGCAACTAGATCAGGAATAAGATGATTCAAGAGGGGGCAAGGAAATGCTCTAGAAGAAAACTCCAAACAGCAACAAGGATAAAATACAAACAGTATGTTAGATAGAACCTAACTCTTAGATAACCATTATTCCTAAAAGAAAAGAAAAAAAATAAAAATTCTGATCCTTAAAGTTATGCTTTCTTATTATTATTTAGAAGGAAATAAAGTCATTTAGCTAAACAGAAAAGTCTATTCTTCCATAATGATGGCCCAGAAAGACACCAGGGAATGACATTCCAGAACTGAAGTCTGAAACAATCAAACCTAAGACATCTGTAATTGGAATCTTCTCTTTTTCTAGATTGCTTATACAAGGCCAGGATCTTGCAAAGTCATTAGTTTAAAGAAATAATTTGCTAAGTTACAGTTGACCATTGTTGGGGTCCACTTTTTTAATTATGAGTTGAAAGTAAGTGAAGTAATATACTGGATTTCTTAACTGAATAACATATTTTTAAAGCTGTACCAAAACTTATAAAGCAACAAAAATTATGCCAACATTTGAACTATCAAATTATCTCAAACCCATCCATACTAAGAGTTATCAAAAAAACCCATACTATAAGCAGGAGTTGAGATCAATCTTCCCTGCAATTGAAGAAATTCTTTAAGAGTTACTACTTTCTAAAGTGTAATTGCACAGCCTTATTTCAAATCTACATGTTTATACAGAAAACTAGAATTTTAGACAAAAATCTAGACTTTTTCCAGCTTGCTTATTTTCTGTATAGATCATACATACCTGCTGATGCAGCCCAGCTCTCTGCAGCTCCAGGCTGCCATCTGGACCACGGGCATCGGCTAATAACGCTTCAGCTTCCGTTATCCAGTGGGAGAGGTCATTGAGATCACAGTGGAACTGCCTCCACACCTCAATCGCTCTATCAAAGCAACTGTTTGAAAACAAAGCATTGAAAAATCCAAACTGTTTCAGTGAAAAGGCTATGACTCCTACTTCAGTGAGAAGAAACTTTCCTTGTGAAACAGAAAGGCTAGAGTACAGCCTGGTTAACCAAAGTCCCAGTACTAAAAGCTTCCTGACATAGTAGCAGCTGGTAAAAGCCAACAGCATAGACTGTCATTAACCTCCAGCTGAAGGAAAAGAGGGCACTCCTATGCAAACTTTTATTTCTATCACTTAAAAAAAAATCAAGATTGATTAGCTGCATCAAATTGGTCTGCAGAACCCTTTTTTTCTTTATTATAAAATGGTTCAGATAGTGTGGAACATGAAGTGATTAATTGCTCAGATTTTTTTTTTTTTTTTTAAATTCATAAACCATGGGGTGCTAATGCCTGGAATTTAATAAGTAAAGGTGATTTTGATTATATAGAACTGACCGTATTACCAGTGGGCCTGCATAAGTAGGTCTTACACAATTTAATAACACAATAATTTACCAGGCATTTCATTATCATCACCTTTGCAGCCTCAAATTTATGTGTAGCTTAACTTGAAGGGCAACATTTTCTAGCATAGAACAGGCTGAATTATCATTGTCAGAGGGTTTTTTTTAACTAAAATGAGAGTTCTACTATGTTAACAAACTAACAAAACCAGCCAGAAAGGCATAGAGTGGCTTGCTTTCTATTTGTTGATCACTAACACTACGTTAGCATTATAAAGCAAATAGGACAGATGTCTCAAAGGACACAGGATTTCAGACAAACAACATGAAATCTACATCAACACTAACAGACTGGACAGTACCCCATTCCAAACTAATAAAAATAGCCTTCTTTAAAAATATAGGAGGCCAGGTCTCCTGCTAATCAGAGGACCCTCTAATGGGACAGAGGAGAGATCTTACCTGCAACCCATTATTTTTGTCTTAAACAATTCCAATAGCAAAGACTCTAGGGTTACTGTGTATATACAGATGCAATCTGAAGTTAGCAGCAAAACATCAAAGATATTTGAAACCAAACTTTAAAGAGCTACCATTGCATCTATTTTCTTCATTAATTAAATTCAACAGTCTTCAGAGTTCCTAGTGAGATTATTTTAATCAAAACTGTATCTCATTCTTATCAAGACATCCATATTTCTTGGCACACACAGGGCTTTTTTGTTATTATTATTCTTTATGTGGGCCAATTCCAATTTTTCTGACCTTACCTCCTAGTTCCACAATTTCAGTTTCCTGCATGCATCTCAATTCAATACACTAGACAAACCTGTAGATAGATCCTGAATCTCAATCTCCTTTTATTTCTCAGGTACCTTTTAGTCTAACTGAACAAACCATCTCACGATAGTATCTCATTCCACATTTAATGAGAAGAGATATTCTAAGCACTTAACTTCCTTCAAAGTGAAAGTCTTTGAAGGAGTTTTGAACACATAACTTTTTCAGAATACAGAATTTTAGAACTTTGGAGGAGAATGCTTTGAGATACAAAGCTTTAACTCCTGCCATTTCTGTTGTGAGCCTACAGTTCCATCAGTATTTTGGGGAAAGACATGAAGTTTCACTTTGGTTTTGAGTCAGATGCACATGCTGCTGTTTCACTACAGACTGCCTCAGCTGAAAGATAAAAGTACCAAAGTCCTGTCAACTACAGCACTGAGACTTGGCTACTTCTTGCCTTCTCCACAGGAATCCGCAGGAATCCACTTGCTTCCAAACCACAGCTCATTCCCAAGGCATCAACACTTTTAGCACTGGGGGAAGTCCGTGGCAGAAGGAGCAGAACTTGCAAACCAGCATTGTTACAAACAGCTCAAAGCGGCATTAAGCCCATACAAACACACAAAACACACCCATTTTACTTCACACATAAGGTGAAGTCAAACTGACGTCAACTGGATTTAGTTGAACACTTAAACTCTACTTAGCAAAGCTTCTCATTCAACCTGTGCTTGGCTACATTAGAACTTTTATCAAAGGTTTAACTACTTAGCTGGCACTCGATCACAAAGTCATTACTACCTCTGAAAACTAAATCAATCTTTTGCCACAGACTTCATATGCTGTTTCTCCTAATTCTGTCAAAATCTCCAGCCACTCCAAAATAGAAAAAAGGCAAAGATTATTAAGGAGACAGAGTCTTCTAGCCTTCTTGCTTATATTAGGGCAACACTAGAAAAAGCAAGAATAAACTTGGTTAAAAATTCTTCTTAGAAACAGAAAGAGTATAAAAATACTAATGACAAAATACAGCATTTTAATATTGATACTAATATTGTCTTCATTAATCAAAGTATATCCTTCTATTAAAATTGCAGCACTTAATATATTCAGGAAGCTACGTATCATTTTGCTTAAATAGTCCAGTAGTCCCTTTTGTATGAAAATCATGCCCAATATTATTCTCAAAGAGTCAGAGCTTTACAAACTTTATGAAGTTCAAGATTAATTTGTATTCAGTGAACCAACTGAGGAGGTAATCTGTTGCATCTTGCCAGTTAATCATAAACAGTCAATTTACTTTGATACACTTATTTTTCAATGGGAAGACTATGTTTCTGGTTAACCCTGGCTACTTAATGAAATAAAATTTAAGTAGTAAATGAAATTGTACTCATACTTAAAAAAGGATAATATTAAAGCTTTTCAATTAAGTTACAGGGGGGAAAAAGGCATAACTAAAGCTTAGTGCACATCATACCAAAGACAACAAAGTAGCTGCAGGTATATAAATACAGATGGGCACCAGATTCCAGAGCAGTTGTCTCCAAATATGGCAGGTGACCACGGGCAGCCAGCAAGAGCACAGAAAGTAGTACCTAGCTGGCACCACTATTTGTTTTCAAATTAAAAAACAGTGAAACAACAGTGCCTGCTGTGTTGCTAGAAATATTGTTGCTTCACTGATCCAGTGGTCCAGAATTTCTGAAAGTCTCTGCTTAGACAATACCACCAACCAAGTTTTATATTCCTACACGTACACCAGTGCTATGAGAAAGAGTTGAAAACATCAGCTTACGTAATATACACTCTTCCTAAAGACATCTCTCCAAAATACACTACCAAATGTATTTGATACCAGATTTCTGGTGCTACAAAGCAACTGAATGTGGCTAGCCATTACTTTATGCTCTACAGAACTTCTGCATTAACCATTACCTTATATGACTATTAAAAAGCAAATACTGTAAAAGCAAATTAACTACAGTATGAGCTTTTGTATTTAATTTTAAGTTTCATAAAATCATTTCCAGTCATTAAGGGTTTTTTTTCATAGCAGCAATCTCAGTGTCTACTGCTGTTTGCACTGTGAGTACCTTCAGCTTAGCGGTAACTTCCTGAACACAAACTTTGTTATTTTCACCAATTCCAACTTAAAACGCCTTTCTGACACACTTTTCCACATTTGACTAAGCGGTATTGAGTTTGGTGTTAAACATTTAAGTTTGATTCAGATAATAAGGCATTTTCAGTTTAGAATATCTTTGGCAAGTGGTGGGGAGAAATCAAAGCTTCGTTTAACTTTATTTTTTCTCTACTGTTTTTGGCATAAGTGAAATTACAGCTATTTGATATTTGTGGAAAGGAAATAGGAAATACATTTTTCTTAAGCACTGATTTCAATATCCTCTTATTCTCTCAACCACAAAATTTTCTAGTATGGTCATCTCTCATCTTCAATTACTTAGAACAAAGATTATTAGCAACTATCATACATGTTGCATTTTAAAGACCCCATCCTTTCAAGCTCCTTCCCGCCTTCAAAAGCAGCCTTGAATTCTTTGTTAAAGGACATCCTACTCAATATTTTTCTTCTAGAACTTCGCTATGCAATACCTTCACAAAACAAAAAAATTATGGTTTACGAACAAAATTTTATAAAGTAAAAACATTCATCTTCATAAAAGGACCCAAACTACAATTTGCATGTTACCTGTTTCAACATTCAATAATTCTGGCAATTATTGTGTAATACTAACATATTAAAGATGATTACTCCCAAACTCTGTGTCTTCATCATTAGGGTACATTCAAGTATATAAAATATTTACCAGGTGGTCACAGAAACCAAACATCCTTGACTTACCACTTACGATCATTGTACATTCTGTTAATTCTGTCCCATTCCGCATTCAGTTGGGTTAGAGCATCTCCTATTTGTATCGCCTCAGGTCCAGATGCTTCTAATATCACATCAGGCTGCTTCTCATGTATGACCTCAATTTGATCCCCAAGTTTATCCAAAATATCTTTTATGTTCTACAAGCATAGTAATGACACAAGCCATTAATAAAGTCAAAACCAGCAGGAAATTAAAAAAAAAAGGACCAAAAAGTAATCTCCTCAAAACACCGTTCCAAAAAAAAAAAAAAAAAAAAATCAGTATCTACAGTAAGACCATGACCATCAGCATCAGCAGTTTACAGATTAAATCAGTTTTATCAACCAAACCGAATAGTCCATCACACCTCTTTAAGCATGTGTCCTTCTCGTTTTTTTATGAAAAGGATGACATATTTTATATATCCAATCTGTTCCAGAGATAAAGGGGCACACCATACTTCTCAAAACAGCAGTATCTTCATTATTAAACAAATCTGCCCTGTGTGATGAAGACACTGTACATATTCCTTCCTCATGTAAAAAATGAGCCACAAAATGTGACTCTATTATGCTTCATGTAACCTCCCATACACACAGAACTGTAAAAGCATAAGCTACATAAAAGCTTTAGATTCAAATGACAAAGTTAAAGCAATCTATCTCAAATATCATTGAACTCTGATGTGAAAACACCTTTAAACCAGATGGCGTTTTAAGACTGCCTTGGTATTCAGAGGACAAACAGTCCATGCAAACAGTGGAATTTACTTATCTTTTTTTAATTTAAAACAGTAATACTTCTAAAAATTCTATGGTCTGCTATTTGCTTCTTCTGAAAACATCCTTAGAATATACCAAAATTTCAAAATCAGATGAGACCTGCACCAAAATAAAGTATTTTAAACCCATCTTAACATAAACACTCCTAATTATACTTAAGGGAGCACAGCAGCAGAGTAAATAGGGACAAGAGAATCTCATCAACAAAACAGAAGAGTCATCCACTTTGTCTAAGATTGGCATCACTCCTCTATTTCTTTTTTAAAATTATGTCAAAAAAATGAAAAATGAAAGCATATACATAGCATAAAGAAAAGCAGGTCAGAAAAGTGGCCTGAAATTCTGAAAAGCTTTTAAAGGACCTGTAAACTGCTGCGTGAACAGCTGACCTAGCTCTTAGCAAGAGGTAAAGCCTGACTACCTCAAATATCAGGCCACATGGACCCTGCTATGCTTCCCAAACCCACAGAGGTGCACCTACACCGCACCATACCATGTGTGATTCCCAACTCCAATGGATGTTTTCTATGGAAGTCTCTGTATTGTGCTCTTTCACATGCTCAAAATTAACCAGGACTCGGACTCCTACGTACGTAGGACACATTCGACAGCAGGATTCATATTTTCAAACATATTTTCTTCATCCCCTTTTGAAGAAGGGCAAATCCTTAACTACTTCCTCAACATTAATCAGACAGGTAAATCCACTGGCTGACAACGAGCAGAAGTGGGTGCTTAAAACTGAGCACATATTGATACTTTGCTAATCAGAATGGGTACCATTGTCTTATGGCCTCATATATAGCTTCATAGAAAAGTAAAGAATCTCCCTTTCTCCCTCTTCCCATGTGAGCAATTGTTTGCACACAACACAGAGAACAGCAGCTGTATTAAGGAGACCAAGCAGGAACGTATGGAGATTTAGCGTTTCTCTACGTATTATGTAGACTATATGATGAAAAACACAACAGTTTCTCCAACAAAAGAAGTTAAACTCTTCTCCCTGACCTCCTGCTCAACTTCCACGTTGCTTCACTTTGATCCAGATTCTGCATGGAAAGAAAAGTTAGCCACAAAACTGTATCATTATTTAATTTTCAGTGCATATTGATCCAGTATATACCGAGCAAAACCACAATACAGCTATACAGTTGCTAAGGTGGTCTTTTTTCTTCTGCTATTCCCTTCTTCTCTCTGAATACAACGCTTAGACATGCAGTACCTTCAGTGCATCTTCCTGAGTTGAAAAGTCCTCATAGATGCCAGTATTTAGCTCTGGTGCATTCAGCAGCAGTTCAACATCTGCCATGGCCAGCAAGACTTTGTTGATTTCAACCAAGTATTCAGCCGAAAAAGGCAAGGTCCTAACCCCTGCGGCAAAGTGGCCTTTTAACCTCTGCTGAACAGGGATTGCCTAAAAAAATGAAAGTTCATTTTCTATTTCCAAGAACAAGCAATTTTATAAGAAAATCCTAAATCAGTAGACTATATTCAGAATAAGTACTTTTCTACATTAAAAGACAAAACAAAGGCCTTTCTTAGCAAAGTTACATAAATTCAGAAAGCTGCACGTCCTGCAGAGAACTGTTTCTATATTTATAAAACAAAGTTAGAAAACAGTAGATATCATGCTTCAGAATGACCCTGTATTATTCTTTATTAAAAATCTGGGGAGTGTGAAGGGCACTGCTGTTTCTCTCCCCTTGATCGTTACCATTGCCAGAAATTGCACTTTTTGATCGAGCCTGTATTTAGTTGTGATTACAATCCACTATCTGCTTCCTTCATCATCAAGGACTCCAAGAAGTTACCAAATTACTGAAGCAGAATTTATTTTCTCTCCAGTCTTTTCAATAGGCATTCCCACACCCACATTTCCCAACCATTTTTAAAATAAATTAGTGCTCCACCAGTACCACAGTATGCTTTTTGCAGCATTAAGAGACACTAACTCCCTAAGAGCTTGGCAAGTGTTATCTGCTCTGGCTGTAAGACCAGGCTATCTAGCCAAGTATCATGTTAGCATATAAGAAAGCAAGAAGAGTAATTTAATGCAGCTTTTTCTTGGATTATAAATGATTGCCTGGATCTGAAGCATTAGGAAGCCAGCTGCAAGAAGCTATACTCTGCCATGCCCAGCAAAGGTAGCAGATGCAGGTGAAGCAGATACTCTGAAGACTGAATGTAGTTTTTTGCTGAAAAGATTTCTTGTCCAACAGGATTTTGTTACCCTCTCTGAAAACAGACTGGTTCTTTGAAATCAGCAATGAAAAAGTAAACCCACCTCCAAATACTGAAGACTTCAAGCAGCTTCTAAGCCACCACTACTGTACTCAGTGAGTCTGAGTCAAGCAAGACACAGAGGCACTTGACCATATGATTTACTAACAGCTGAGAATACACTTAAGAGTGTGAAGAATAAATGTACATTCACAGCTCAGCCAGTGAATTTTACTTTGCAATTAGTCTGGGCTACATGCACACATGCAAATTGCTAGCACAGCTGACAACCAGTAAAATATTAATCCCCACTAACAAAGTTGTTTGTAAACACCTGTCTATCTTCCTCCTCCACATGTTTCTGAGCATTTCAAATATGTCACTCAAATTAACTGGAATCTAACACATGCAGCATGTGTAGTTCAAAACAAAAAAGGACTGCAGCAGCAAAGGTTATGTTCCCATATTCACTATTCAGGATTTCTTCTCATGCACTGAATTGTCCTACGGATTTTATTTGTTTTGTGTTGGTTTGAGGTTTTTTTTTTTCGTTTATTAAGTAGACAGTCATCCCTGTATTGAAACTGGGGACACAGTTGTACTTCCACAAGACCTTCACCACCAAATATAGTACGCTTGCAGTCATTTATTGCACACCAAAGCAGTAGGATGTACAGGCACACAAGCATAAATTGAGTCTACTGAAAACAAGTATTACAGACAAGCATAAGATACTCAGCATTGCTTTTGATTCAGTAACAGTACAGCAAGCAAGCACCACAGTAAAACATATTAACTACTCCACATGCTTCAGCCATCTGCAACATCTTCACAAGGTGTTTTCTCTAACTCTCCAACATCCCACAAGTCCCATTCTCACACAGGCAACAGTCCAGAATCTGGACTTTACCCAAATGAACAGGTCACTGGACTTTATCATCTTTCTCCTTCACACACATTGCTTTATCTCCCATTAGAAAAAAACTTGCA
The DNA here is from genome assembly GCA_013397275.1 of Burhinus bistriatus. Lineage (NCBI taxonomy): Eukaryota > Metazoa > Chordata > Aves > Charadriiformes > Burhinidae > Burhinus > Burhinus bistriatus. Next base: position 311,542 of record VYXH01005883.1, on the reverse strand, counting down.
CAAGATTAAAAATAGCATCTGTTGGCATGCTTGTTTTCTACTTGTTACCAACAATGACATATACCAAAACTTCCTGCTTCCCCAGTAGCAGCACCTTCCTGGGCCAGGTTGCTGCTTTTCTGCAAAGCAGTGAGTTCCTCCAGGTGCTGTTCCTGCAGAGCACATTCTCATTACTAATCCCTTCAGCTGCCTCCCATCACTGAGATGATGTTCTCTCCTTTCACAAACCTCCTTCTTAAAGGTGAACATAAGTGTTATAACACATTAGTGCTTTACTATAGCTGAGTTTTAATTGTTCAGCTGTTCTTTACCTTGCATTGCAGACTGGCAGCTTCTAAAATGCAGCATAAAGTACTAAGAAATGGAAAGGCAGAAGTTTGACATAACTGTCTCACACAAATCAAACACCTAAATGTCACAGAAGCTGGTTTTTAGGGTTTTCTTGGGTTTTTTTTTTTCTTTTAAATGAAAGAAAAAAAAACCCAACAGGCAAGCAAACTCTTTTCTTAAGCACCCACTAAAAGTTAATCAAACGTTATTTACGAGGAGATCTGGCTGGATGACTTAATAGCCCTTTTCTACTTTAATTTCAGTGGTGACAGAGCATGCTTATTAAATTTGGTCTCTCTTTAAATACTAGGAAGAACGTAGGACTGAGAGGAAAAATGTACACTCAGTTACTAGTGTACGTTCTATAAAAAAGGCTTCTCAATGACAGCTACTAAAAACAATTTTAATTCAGTAGTCAAATAAAAATTTGTTTCCTCCTATACTTAACATGTAGTTTGACCTGCAATTCAGAATTTGGTTTCAGATTTTCTCCCTCTTTTACACTTATGCATATTTTGAAAAAAATCTACAAAGATTCAACTCAAGGAGATACTCTGGCTTGCTTCCAAGTAGATTTTGGAAAATACTGCCCAAGAAATTGACATTAAATTAAATGATTTACCTTGCATGTTTAACTACACAAACATTTTAACCAAAAGTGTTTACCCAGTCTAATCTCAGATCACAACACATTACTTATCTTTGCAAATAAATTATCTTTTGATTAGAAATGCTCACTTTTTAACCATTCCTTGCCCCTTCTCTCTAAAACTCAAACTATTTCTTAGCCAGTTTTCTAGGAAAAGCTAAAATCTCATGTCCATTTTATTTGTTCTTCTAAGTTAATTAATGCAGTCAGTAGCCAATATATTTGTGGGCAATGTAGCTAATGTTTCATATTTAAGTAACCCAAACCTTCCCTATAAAAAGTACAATAGGCAAACAAACATGTTTTCTTTACTACAGGAATAATACTTCAAGAGCCTTCAAGATGGTGTCTGTGTTTCTGTTTATAGGAACAACTGCACTGTGCCTGCAACAGCAAATTCACTTACCATCTGCAAAATTACCATTTTCACTTCAAAACAGTTCTCTAAAACCTGGAAAAATCTCTCAGGAACTTTGGTCAACTAATTATCTCTGCAATTTAGGGTTTAATTTTTCTCTTTCTCTCATTCCAAGCCAAGTCAGAATAGAGCAATTTAAATAAATACTAAAGCAAGTATAGAAAAGAAGGAACTCAAGGAGATACAAACTTCCAATGCAGGCTTTTCTAGCTAACAGATTTGTGGTAAAACAAGGGTGATCCAGAATTACCTGCTACGCAGAAGGGTTACCAATATTTCAGAGACAATTAGCTCCAAAATCCCTAGAAGCATACATGATGAGGAATATTTATGGTTCAACTACTTCCAGCAAATCAATATAGATATATATCTATATGACCTTCAAGCACCATAAGTAAGTCCTCTCCTCCACACTCATTTACAAAAACGTAAATAACGTATTACACAAAAATTTAATTGGAGTCTCCTCCCCAGCTTGGCAGCTGAAATCTTTTTTTCCCTCCCTGTTTGTTCATTTCGAACACTAGTTTCTCTTCCTCTGCTCACTGTACCTTCCTTACATCAAGGTGAGGGTTTGAGCCAGCTGCGCACCAGTGGGTCAAGAATTCCTTTACTGCTTCTCAGTCCTGAGCTGAAACGAGCACAAAGCACTGCAATTTGCTATTTGGTAGTCTGGGGGCCCTATGGATACATCCAGGGTTTCCGCTTCCCTTTCCCCACCTTCATCAGACATCCTTACTGACTAAAGAAGGGGGAGAGAAGGTGTTCAAGCACAGAATAAATGGTAACAATTCAGGAGAGCAGTTTCTATTGCAGAATTTTAGCATTAGGGTCTCCCCCTGGTGCTGAAGGTAAGTCAAGTCTGGTGGCTTGAAGAAAATTCTGGAGCAACTGTGTTAACTAAAATGATGATGATATTTTGGAACACTGTTTCTCCCTTCAGAAATGGTATTGTCCCATATCATTTTTGGTCTTCAAGATCAATTAGTAAAGCAGGTGAAAGAACAACCTATAAAAGTAAGATAAGGTTACCTGAGACAGGCTGGCTTGTCACTCAAGTATCAGAAAGCTAGAGGCACCGGCACATGAAGCAAAAGCAGCAGTTTTCAAGTTTCACGGCCGTAATGAAAACAGCTGTGGTCCCTTTCCAAAAGCCTAACTGCCTCAGCCAGACTAGAAACTACATTTGGAAGTATAAGGATATTTTTACACAACTTCATTAGTTCTGAGCAAAGACAACATTTCTCCATCAATAGTCTACTGTAATAGCTATGGTAATCCATATTTACATGATATTCTGCATTCAGCCCCCAGATACCAAAATGCAGTAATCCAGGAATGGATCCAGTAGTGCTAGGGATTAACTGCAGTATATCCTAAAGAAAAAGGCTTTATACGAGGCAAAAGATCTTCCTTAGATAAGATCAGTCAACCTGCAGCATGACCAACAGTGACAAGAAAGACTGGTCCGTGGCACAACTGGACTGCTCCCATTAGCAAAGAACCATCCAGGTGCACCTTTTTCCCTTTTCAATCCAGCAATTGATTCACTCAAAGCAGCTGATGGTCAAATAGAATAACTGAATAATGCTGTTTTACTTTAAATGCATATGGATCCCCATTTCCTTCAAACAAATTCCCTAGCATCAGTCAGGCCCCAAGGAGCTCATGTGCAACTACCACTACTGACACCAGGAGTGACCGCTGGGGACCCAACAGAGCGGTCAGATGTCGGACAGTTAGACCCTGGGGCCATCTTCGCTGCCCAGCGATGCATACGAAGCTTATAATTTGAAGAAGTTTCTCTAAAGACAAGCAGATATAAAAGGTTTACTTTCATAGCTGGGATTGAATAGCCAGCATGACCAAGGAGAGCAGACCATCTGCCATAGGTCTACAGCTATCATAGGCAGCTGAAGCCACGTAGCACTACAGCTGTGAATGAAGAGCACCACATTACGATTTCCTGGTGTGAGTCTCACAGAGAACCAGAGCATTTTACCCCTGCCTCCAAGTTAATTGGTGCTGGGTTAAAAAGTATCAGAGCAGTTAAAAAGAGATTGATTGGTTTTAATTATGAAGCTTCATACACAGAAACTGAGAAGTACTTGACAGATTGCTTAGCCCCCAAGCTTGTCCAAGAAATTACTTACTGCTTCACAAGGTTCCTCACTGTTATTGCCTGAAATATTAATCTAATTACCATGCAGCCAAAGTGTTTTGAAGGATGAAAAGAAGAAATAAAAATAACAAAACAAAAAAAACCCCAACCCTAAAAAGCCACCACCAAACCACACCAAAAGAAAAAAAAACAACACTGAAAGTATCTGTACCCTCAACAATTAAGACATACAGCTTTCTAGGCAGTAAATTTTATCAGACTCTGACATGCTATTAAATCAGTTGTGAAATTGTTTGTCAAGACCTGCACATACACATTATCACACATAACTCTCCTCATCAGAAATACTTCAACCTTTGTCATTTTTATTAGTCTTCATTGTGTAAAGTAATATCAATCACATGGGGGTAGTTATCACTCCCTAAGCACTTGAGGCAGTGAAAGGCAGCATCAGAGTAGTTACAATAGCCCAGCCACAGGATGCAGAGGCACTGAGTTTAAGCTTCAAGCAAGGCTTTTATCATACCTGCACCAAGTAGACATTGAATAAGGCTGTTTGAGCCAGGGTATTAAAAAGAGCTAAGCCTAATCTCCATGAGCAAGACTGGCAAGAGAAACTGCCCTGATTTAACCATACCCTCCAGATCACACTAAGACTTGGGCCTGATGGCTGGGATATTTTGGACCTATGATGACTATGTAGAGATCCCAAACTAGCGTATGCAGATAATTTCCTAATGAAAAAATGAATGCTGTCCTTTTGAAAAACACTTATTTCCAAGAAGGTATCAAAAGAACAGCCATAGAACCCTAATATGTGAATCTCTAAAGCTCATACATAGCCTTCACTCTTGATCTAAGAAAAAAAAAAAGTCTCATTTACCTGTAGTTTTTGTTCATCTTCCACACCTTGCAGCCCTGACAGACGGTGCTCAGCCTCATCCAGCCACTTCATTAGACTGTCATGTTCCTTCTTATACTGGGAAAACACTGGAGAGATTTCCACCACCTGCCTCCTTTGAAATGACCTGCGCTCCTAGAATCCAGTGTATTAGGAAAATATGGTGTAAGAAGAGGGAGTTAATGAAACAGGATACGTGTTATTTATTTGAAAAACAAAAATACATGAGGAATTCATTTGAAGAAACATATTCCAAAATATGCAATAGTAGGTTGTTGTTTTTTTTTAAAATAGCTATATTCTATTTATCTGCACAGACATTTAATCAAAGCCAGCCTGATGGTCTTACCCTGCCTTTGAGCTACACCTCACCTTACCAACTCTCATATGATTCAAAGAGGTGAGCTAAAACAAGCATAAGAACACAGGTCCCCTTTGTTCTACACAAAAGCGTTTTTAATATGGCATATATATGAAAGCACCACAATATACCGGAGTCCACAATTGCTAATAATACCCTCTTACAGGAAGCAAGAGGAATTCAGGAGCAGACTCATATTCACATAAAACTCTACAGTTGAGAGCTCAATGAATATGTTTTTATACATGTGTCTATGTAGTCACTCTTCACACAGCCCAGCGGTGGAGACAAACCTCTGCTGGAGGGCCGAAGACAAGTGAAGAAAATGCCCAACTGTCTTAATCCATTTGTGTAAATACATACAGGGTGACCCTTTGTGAAGCTGTGAAAAGGACTTTAAAAAAAAATCAGAACTACTCCCCCAAAACTTTGGAATGACAAAATGTGCATTTTGAAATTGCAAAGATTCAGAGTCAGACTGTGTGTGCGCACATTTAACCCTTCCCCATAGGAAAAAGTCATAACCACGTTGTAAGTGGGATACCAAAGGGAAGACTGCATAAATGAGCTTTAACTAGAGTAACTACCATAATCATACCTGCACACTGTTGTACTTTTTCTGCAGAAGCAACAGCTGTATACGGATCTTCTCTCTCTTATGGTCCTCCATAGGCTGCTGTAACAACTGCCCTCCTCTCTGTAAAACTTCTTCAATCTGAGCTCTTTCTTGATCCAGCTAAAATTACACAAGTCTGTATTATCTACAGAAAGCACAGCTATGGTGTCCAAAATGAATTTATTACCTGCTCAGATATTAACCGTAATGGTACCAAACCATTGTTTTATTATTCAAATGTGAGCCAAACAGATTCGAGCAGAGATTCTCCTCCACAACTACCAAATCCTAAAATCCAACTTGGTCATTCCATAAACTTCATCAAGAGATGCCCTGCAGGAAGCTCACTTAATGAGCCAGCAGTAGGCAGCCGCAGCAAGAGAGTGCTATGACTTCAGCTCTTTTTTTATTCTAAACATTCCTTGACAGTTCAGAGCACAATAGCAAGAAAATGAAAATATAGCATGTATAAAAACAGCACTAATGGAAGCATATGCTCTATAACAATAGGTCCTTCCATATAGGCCTTTTAAAAATTGTTTTCTGTCCTATACATGCTATTTTCCATAGACTTATATTCGGCTTTCCAGCTCAGTTTAAAATATTCCATGCGCTTAAAAGGAAGGCAGATAGGGTGGCCTGGCAGAACTTTACCCAATTTTGTAGCCAACAAGGCTATTGTGGACAAGATGGAAACAAAAGTGTAACAGTTTTACATAGGTGAATAGCAGAGCCTAGATAAGAATCTACAAGACGACAAATTTTGTTCCAAGTTCTTATTTGGACTTGCTATGAGCCATATTACAACACTGTTATTTGCACCTCATCTCAAAAACATCCACCAACCTGACCTATGCACTGTGATTCAATGTATCGTGCCAGTTTAAATTTAAAGTGAAAAATATATCTACCCAATGCAATAGATTAGAGGCCCAAAATTGTCAAATACATAGTAAGAGTCTCAGCTGCATTAAGTGATCATTTCAACATTAAGTTCAAACACTTCGATATGAAGAAAAAAAAAGTTTTGCACCCTATTACGTTTACAGGAAGGATTCCTTATAAACAGATACTTTGAGTAGAAGAGAGAAGATAAAGCAAAATCAAAGTTCACTACCTGAATTATATAAAACCCCGATGAAAATACAGATATATGACTAGTTACTCTCAATGCACCAGCCAAGAGGCAGCAGCTATGGGAAAAGTATGGGAAAATTGTGCAGTGCTTCCAACAACCTAGTGATTCCGTTCATTTTCTACTCCTGTCTTAAAAAGGTTCTCTCAGAAGCATTCCTCCTCGAAGTCAGGAGGAAAGTAACACATGGATAAAACAGAAAGGGAGTTAGTCAGCCATTTAATTCTTCCATTGCTCACAAACCTTTTCATCTTCCCCACTCAATTCCAGATGCTTGTCCACAACTCTTAACATATTCTGTATGTCACTCTCAAATTTTTCCAGGTCTGGAAAAGCTACTCTGACTTCACGGGACTCTGACATGACAGGAAGTCGTTCCTGTCCAACAAACATCTGCAAAGAAAAAAAAAAAACAAAAACAAAAACAACACACCCACAAAACCACATTGTTCATGCTGAAAATTTAGTCTGAGCTGTCATGCACAATTTAATGATTTAAGCCAGTTCTCAATGAACAGGCATATCAGTTTGTAGGACCATCAGATATCAGCATTAAAAAAATTGCAAGAGTTGTTTGATCTGAGAGTTAGCTTTGACACAGTGTTGATAGGTATTACCAAGCTTCTACCTTCAAACTTCAATCTGAGCATCTTGGTCTCAAAACAAACAAAAAACCTCCAGTTACATCTTACGGTGTTGTTCTGTAGTTCATATAAGTATGTACTGCAATATATATATTTTTCTGAATCTTTAGAACACACAGGTATTTGTAAATTTTCCCTTGCAACTCAAGTTATCACCTGCTACTCCCGTAAAAAAGTAGTTGGTCTAAAAAACAGTCTGTTCATTTTTCACATATAAATATGTACACTTCAAAGATAATCAAAAGCAGACACATCCTGTTCTAACACAAAGATCTATCCCCTGAAGCTATTTTACATCATTTTGCATAGAGCCCCCAAGCATGTTTTGGGGCTCACTCATCCTCACCTTGGCACTTTTGATGTGCTGAGAGACCTTCTCAAAGTTACGGTTCAGTTCTGCCAGTTTGGGTTCAACAAGTTCACGGCATGACACCCCCCGACCATTCATTAGGATTATAGCCTGATCACGCACATTATCCACTCGCAGACTAACATCATCTAATTCAGATGTTAAGCGCTAAGAAGTGAAAGAAAATGCAAAAGGTTACCGTAGGACAGGAAAAAATATTTTTAAAAAATCCAGGCAGCAAACCTGACTTCACTTCATTTAGAATCCAGAAGCATTTACTTGACAGCGACATTTCCTACCTTCACAGTTTCCTCCTTTTTGCTTGCTGACTTTTTTTCAATCTCATCCAGCAAGGCTTCAGCCCGATACAGCCAAGTACTTATGTGGGCAACATTTTCATCAAAAATTTCCAGCTGGCTCTGGTGATTCTGGAAAAAGATGAAAAAAGTGTATCAATGTGAGACACTTTAAAAAAATCCACAAAAAAAACCCCAACACAAAAACACCCAGGCAAAAAACCACACACCAAAAAATCCCTGCCAAAACAATCATTACAAGTAAAAAAGGAGATGAATGGAATAAAGTGTTATGGAATAATACACCTTGGAAAAGAACACTGAAAATTAGATTGTACCTTTCACCTTCAGTAAGTATTTACAAGAATTCAATTATCATTCTAGCTCATTCCTAATTCATAGAAAGGGAAACAAACAGTTGAGGTGGTGTTTCCATCTAAAGAAAGACAGTGTATTACAACATTACAGCCAGACCACAACATCTCAGTCAACCAAAAAAGCCACGATTTTTTCAATTATCACTAGCAGATACAACAGTATGCATCATGTGCAGTTGTTGTTGGGTGGTTTTTTTTTTAATTGAAAGTGGATTACACTAGAACCTACAAATTGTAATAGTCAAGTTTTGCTATTTTAGTGATTACATAAAAATATTACTTCCTCTTAAGTCACCACATTGTAGACATGTTAATTAGGTCTGCTTTCATATGTAGCCAGAAATTGTAACATTAGGTGCCAAAGACAAAAACAACACATTATTCTGTGTGACAAAGCAAAGCTATCAGATTCAGAGAAGTACTATCCTGCTTAAGCACAGAGCTTCTTACCCAAAAGAAGGGTAGCTAAGCTTTGATCTTTTAGACTAACAAAACAAAGGGAGGGGAGGAAGGAGAAAGAAGGCCTATGATTGCTCTCTGTCAACATCAAGAAACTTGTATCTTCACCTAGTGAACAATTTAACCTAACAAAGTCAGCACAAGGACAATATTCATCACGAAACTTGAACATAACTTAGAAGCTTTTTAGTTGCGGATCATCCTCACAGCATTTACAAGTAAGGGTAAACTATGTGACTACTCCTATCACGGACATCATTGAATTATGAAACAAAGAGTACAACCTGCAACAGGCACTGGACAGGACGCACAGGGCTCACCATCTAGGTATTCATCAAAGTTTTCACAATTTCAGCCCATATCAAGGGCTTCGGAAGGTGGATTGTCATAACTAACTGACCAATGCAGAAACACCTTAACTATCTGAAAATATCAGTCTGATACTAGCATCAATTGTAGATTGTTTCTTAGGCTGTATAATACCCTCAGTCTTCCAAACTTCCACACTCAGTCAGCCAAACAGACACTGTTGGCTTCAACTCAGAGTTGGCATATTCTTAAAACACTTGCAGTTATGGGCTGTTCGAAAGAGCAATAGGCTGACATAGGGTCTTAAGTGCTTTGCTGAACACCACTAGGAAGTTATCAATTGTCCATTAAACAGCTGTCATCTGGGTCTCAAGAAAAACATATCAACACAAAAATACTCTGCTTATGCTGGAACTGGCACAGAGGTTTCTTTCAGGCTGAATGAAGAGTAGCACACACAGCAGCCTCATGGAAACCAATCCTTTTGGGCTAGTTCCTTTTGGTTTTTACTTACATTAATAAATTCATGAGCTTCTAGAAAGTTACATAGAAAGCACAAGATCCAACTTCTGGGCTCTAATCTGTTATGAAACAAACAACACTTCCATAACCTAGTGGGTTTTTTCCCCACTCATTTTAATCTCAGAATCAGCTACTACCAGTTAATGAGGAAACTCGCCAGCAGGTTTATCAATGCTTGCATGCCTCATAGTAGGTTTATGAATGCTTGCATGCCCCATAACCCACTCAGTTTATGTGTGGTGGTAGACGTCCCCTTTCAGGATTGTTTAGAAAGTTACTTCTATGCACTAGGGTAGCAAGAATTGTATTAAAAGCTAAATAACAAGTGGACACAAAAGGGTAGCATTATCAGTGTAGTAAGACAGAAGGTGATAAAACATTAACAGGGAAGAGGTACAAGAAGATAAATTTGTAAATAAGGACAAAAGATTAAA
>VYXH01005883.1:283739-301614 GCA_013397275.1 Burhinus bistriatus | reverse complement strand
TGTTAAGGTGGTGAAATGGAGAGATGGGGGGGGGGGGGGGCAGAGGAATGAAAAAGAGATTAAACCAATGGATGTGTGAAAGGTGTTCACTAAGCATATGCTGGATTTTCCATAGAAAAGAGGAATTGCACCACAAAGTCTAGGGAGACTAAGAACCCGGAAAAGAGTCTAGCACTGAAGCCAGGAGAAAGTGAAAGGCAAAAGAAAAAAAATTAAACCTACAGTTTTATTCTCTACAACTAAGCAGGTTATTTCCACTTGGTCAAGTTAACTGTCTGCCTGGGATATTTACATAGTTTGATCACTGACATCCAGATTCTCCATTTTCATCTCCTACCCACTGAGCAATACTCACTACTACCAACTACATGGTACCAATGCCTATCAGCACGTCTAAACCACTTGCAAAACAGTTTCCCAACTTCCTCACTGTATATAACCTCACAACTTACCTCTCCATCTACGGAATAATCAGCTATCTGTTCTGCATTCCTTTAAGTCCATGAGGCACCATGGAAGCTTCACATCACAGAGAAGTGAGAGAAGTAAAAACTGCAACTGCTCCAAGGGTGTGGAGGGAGAACTATGCTGAATATTTGTCACACGTGCAGCTTACCAACAAGGTATCACACCAGTCCTCGGTCCAGGTCCGAACTCTGCTCCAACCAGCATTAAGGACACACAGCTTCTCCTCCAGGGAAGTCTCACTCCCTTCCACCAAAGCCTGGAGCGCGGTGCAGCTTTCAGTGATGCTCTTCAGATCAGCTTTCCTCCTCTCCAGCTCTCTCAGCACGTTCTGAAACAAGAGGAGCCATTAACACTACACACTGCTCCCAAGGGCAAAGGAGCTAGATTTCTGCCTCCACAGGAAACAATAGTTAAATGATCTTCACTTGAGAAAAATCAAACCAAGTAGAATCACCTTCTGTTTATATTCACTCTCTGTAGATAGTGATTTTTTTCTTTTTTTTTTTTTTTTTTGAGAAGAGCAAGCAAGAGCACAATGCATGTAAGTGTCCTGAATAACTTAGCTTCAGACCTTTTTGTTTTGTTGTTTATAACATCTTCACAGTTCCTTGTCATTATGTAGGTAAAGCAGATGCAACACATTATATCATAGGTGCAATTCTAAAAGGTTCTTTTCTGCACTGTCAAGCACCACAGAACACAATTTTCAAGAGACACTTTGGATTTCTCTGTATCTTGTCCTAAAGTACTTCTACAGTTGGCAACAGTGAGAAAAGCGGTAGGCCAAGGCTGAATGTTTTTTTGAGAACCACCACCACTCATTACTGGATATGTTCAATTCACTTGCTACATATTACAGAAGCCATATTGTTATATTACTTATATGTAGACAAGTAAATATAAGTATCTTTAGCTCTAATATTTTTTTCCAAGTCATCTCTGATTTTAAACAGTTGGGGTTTTTTAACCTAACAAAATAAATCCTCTTCTTTGAAAGAAAGCATACCGACATACAAATTAAGTAATATGTCATCTCTTGAATATCACTATGTGGTTTCCATGTGGAAAATAGCACCTCTTGCCACATAAGATCACCTATTATTATTGATAACATCTGGCTATTTAGAAAGCTCTTTGATGTCAGTGTACCATGTGTGGAAAAATGCAGTTAATCACAACTAGTGTCTGGAGCTTCTTGAACATCTTAGTATCTGTGAAGTAAATAATTTATTGTTTACTCATAACTTATCATCTTGGAGACAGAAAATAATACTCAAGTTACTACATTTTAAAATTTCCCCTAGAAGAACCTTAAGAAAGGAAGGACAACTTTCCATGCAACATAAAGGGCTTGTCCTCCTAGTGGTGCTCCTTAAGAGTTCATGAACTACTTGGATTGCTTACAAATTTATAGTAAGTATACTTCAATAGTATTTACAAGCTTGTTTGGAAAGAAATCTTAGGGATACTGCCACAGTACAAGCGTAGTGCTAATAATTGTTAATCCTGAGTGAAATGGGTGAGAACAGGTTATAATTAGATGGTTTTCTAATTTTGTAAGTTTTCAAGTTTTAGGATTGTACACAGACCTATTTCAAAAGTAAAAGGTAACAGAAAACAATGACTAGAAAGACCAGTATCGCTGAACTGTATCAACTGACACTTATTGCTAACTCCAACTATTACATATACAACTTTCTACAGTGTGAGAAAATACATACTTTGCTTCAGAAAGATTAGAACACATTTGCCTGCTTCCATTAAAAGTTCCAATTTAGAGATAAAAAAAATCAGGAATTACAGGAGCTTTTTGTTTTGCAAAGTCACAATTTTGAAGACAAAGCTGTTTCAATGAAAAGTTACAAACAATTTTTCATTAAAAATGGCAATGAACTTTCAGTTTGCTCTACTAGTAAAGTATTTGACCCAGGCCAAAATTATACTTGCAGATAATTAAGAAGATTATGGTTATGAACTGTGTTAGAGATACAGTAAGTCACTTAAATACTTATTAATACCGAATACATAAGAATATCTTTAATATTTACTGGCCATTTAAGTTTGAGGAAAGATGCCTGAGATGAAACAGATGAGACTCAAGTAAGGTACTGAATATATCTATTGAATCTACTAGAATTTCATGATGTAAGAGATTTAGGAACAAGTTATAGGCATTTAAATTCACAGCCACTTCTACGTAGTATTGCCATAATGTTAAAAATTTATCCTACAGATATTTAGAGTGTGCTTACTTTGGCCCAGGCAATTTCTGAATCCAGATCAGAAAGCAAGCTCTCTGAAGTGGACTTCTGCACAAGCTCAGCCTCAGTGGTAGCTAGCCACTCTGACAAAGAGGTAGCCTCCTTCCTCATTTTGCGTGCCAGCTGTGATGCTCTTTCGAGGTCTTGCTTTCCTTCCGTCACCTACAAAAAAATAAAAAGGAAAAAAAGAAAACAAAATTAGATTTTAGAAGATAGCAAAAATGAAAGTGCTAGCCAGCTAAAATATCCAAGCAAGTATATAAAATCCTTGCATCTGAAGACTGTCTTGCATTAGAGAAGAACACTGAAAAGAAATCATCTATAACCATCTGCATATTACTATACAAAGCAGAATATATAAAACTAGAATAATTAAATTAAGATACACTTAAAGGACATCAAGCAACCTGCATAACAACTTATTTATAGCTAGTAATCACCAAATTGATGTTTAAACTTTGTTTATTATGATCCTTTAACTGAAACTCAAGGTGATATAGAATCCAGTCAGTCAGTCACACAGGTAAAATTCAGTGCCTTTTTGTGTTTTGACCAACTAGCTGTAAGGAAAAATTTCACTGAAAATCTACTCTGCCCTTGAAAACATCCCAGTAAAGCGAATATGAAATTTGATGTTTGCTGCAGTATAATCAATTCTATTCCACACTGGCTACACAATTAGTCTGGTGAAACTTTTAACACTAACTTGAGAATAAATGCAATCATAGCAGTCAGAATCAATTGACATTTCAAAAAATTGCCTGCTGTCTCAGCTTAGTGTTTGCATGTATTTATTCAAAATAATGCACTCTCTGAAGATCTAAAAAAGTAAATTCAGACACAAACAAAATCATAACGTTATACTGCAAATAGCTCTGCCTTTCCATCCTTTCCCAGTTTCTTGTTCACACGTTTTCTGAGTTATAGATGTATAGGATCCACTAGAATCCACATCTTCATGAACATTCACCACTTTACAACAATAAAACATTTCCTAAGGCCCATTTCAAGATATTCCAACCATTTAACCAGCCACTTACCCACAGCTTCATTCACAGAACAGGCATGAGCCTGCTTGGACTTATCTCTTAATTTAGGTAGGAAAAGAAGCCCCTATTTCCCTCCTGCCCCCTAAGGGTTTAATAATTTTTAAACACTTCACTTGAATAAATAACTATTTAATTACTAAGAAAATTATTCAGATCAATATTTAATGCACTTCATGGGAAACACAGATTTGCCTGCATTTTCTACTTCATACTGAGAGCAACCCTTTAGGTGGATTATGGTAAGAAACCATCATGACACCTCTTAAAAAAAAAATTACATCGTCTCAAACTTTTCATATGACAATCTGATAGTAAATTGTCTTGCAGGCTGGTGTACAGATAAAAGAATGTACAACAGTGCTCAAAGACTTTAACAAATAGCAGGCTAGCTTTGCCAGAATGATGAAAGCTCTGTGAACCTTCCTTTCTTCAAGGCTACCTCCCCTTCAGAAACACCCTGTGAGCACAGGGGTCTTGCACGACTACAGCATTGTTATGTGTAATCTTTAATCTCCCAACTGATTGCTCCTGGATATAAGGAGCAAGCCTATACAGTATCAGCTTCAGAATCACACTTAAAACATCATCTGACATAAAAACAACAAAGAAGGGAATTTATATGCAGACAAATGTTCACATGTATATTTGCTTTTCTTACCTGCGCCCCCAAGTCATTGTAAAGAAATTTCAATGCTGTCAGTTGTTCATCCATCCCTTTGGGATTATCTGTCTGTTGTTTCTGTACAATTTGCCTTCCTGTCTTGATGACAGTTTCAACCTCCAATTTCACCTCACTGAGGGTCTTATAGAGTTTCTAAAAACACAAATATGTATATTGGTGATCAATTTGTAGTGCAGATTTTCAGACTTTCCTTCATTTGGGGATCTGGCCATCAGATCACACTTAAACTCTGAGCTCTGGATTAAGAGCAATGTCTGCCAAGAAGATTTTAAACCCCAGATGTTCCATATTTTATTCTAGTTTTCATTTGCACCCAAAAAGACGATTTAACCCAGTAATTTAGCACTGTTTACTCCATAACATCACCACATGTGGCAAGGCTAACATTGTGATCTGTACTTGAACTTATACATAGTATTTGTTTTGTTCAAATACTAAGAACCAAGCAAACTTGCCCCTGGAATGATGCTTCTCCATAACATGAGGATAAGCTAGGGAAGGGAGTTTATAAAAATCCAGCTGTTCCACCACATCTGTGATCAACAGTCCACTACTTTTATGTCCATATTCTCGCCCAGAAGAATTAGAGTCTTAAGTTATCAATTGTTCTGTTGGCATTTTGCAAAAAGTTGTAACAGTTCCATAAGGAGAGTTTAGGCAAGAAAAAAGAAAATCACACAAGAAAGAAGCACCCTCAAGCATGACTTAAAAACACTGTATACTTACCATGCACCTGTCCAGATGAGCTTGGATTACATCTGGGTCAGTATCCTTCACATCCAAGACATGAAGTTCTGCTTTTACACCATCCAACACCCGCTTGCAATCCAACATGCGCTGCTCAAAATTGGCTGGTTTCTGGAAAAGCTGATACTTTGTAGACACTTCACGGAGTTTTCTCTGTTTTAATGAATACCGTGTTAAAAGATTGTTCTAAATTAGTATCTGCACTTCAAAAAAACCAATATTTAAAGCATCCCCTCCCGCAGATTCTAACTCACCTCTCATGCCACCACAACATGCCACCATTCATGCCACCCACCTCTCAAGCCATCACAACACCATGGAAACACTATTTGCCAAGCCAAATTCCATCACCTATTCCTAGTCTCCACCTGACGTGCAAGAGAGCTATAATTCTGTAGCACACACCTTCAAAATATCCATTCTACTAAAATACAGGGACTTTCTGACTTTCAGCATTTATCCCATCACACTTGTGAAATTTAAACTTCCTTATTCAATTCATCTAATGCTGCTTGTTTCCTAATGAAAGCATGTAAAAGCATATACTATTTACTTCTGAGGTTCGGTTGACCACACCAAGCAATTTGTAGACTGACAACAGCAGTGTGTAACTGAAAACCAGAAGCTCTTCACATTTAAATTCTTAGTGCGGCTTGCATTTTTACCTGCAAAGCATCCAGCTGAGTTCCACCACGGGGAGACCTGCATTCAGGAGACGCAGGAGGGAAAGAGCGAGTACTTTTCTTGAGCTCCTCTAACGTGGATTCATGAGCTGCAATCTCAGCCTGAATTTTCTGTCGCATCATAGAAACAGGAAAAAATGTGTTACAAAATTGCTTGCAGAGATGGGAAGAGGAATTTGTTTACCACCAACTACCCACAAGAAGTAAATTCACTTTGTAAAAGTTAAACGCTACCAGGTTTATTTTAAATATTCTGGCTCTGGTCACAGCTTGCTAAATTGAAAGCCGTTAAGATTGTTATTCAATACAACCTTCTTAAAACAGGAAAACAATTCAGATTATAAAAGATACTACCAAGTACATCAGCACAGGACGGAAATGAAGCCTTCATGAATTACTAAGTCTAGGCTGAGCACTATCATAAGATATTTCCAAATGTTTTGTAGTGAAAAGATATACTGGAATACCTGGGCCTCCTGGGGCATCTGAAAGGCATCTACCCTATCAGTCAGGTAAGATGTCAGCTGTCTATCCAGCTCCGCCAAGTTTTCTTGCAAGACCTGCAACATGTGGTCAGTTTCTCGCATGATCTGAAGCTGTTGTTCCAAGGCTATCTGCCGGCTCACCGCCTGAGTGGGACAGAAAGGTAAGACAAGATGTAGCAGCAATTCAATACAAATCATATTAAACTTTCTCAAAATGAAGTGGGGGAGACCCAAAAAAATCCTGTGCCAGGAGGACTGTCTAAAAGAGCAGAAGCAAGCCCCAGAAGGTAGTAATTTTTGAAGCCTGCTGTGATTTATACTAGTAACTGACAAACAGTGGCATAGAAGGAGAGTTCTGCTGCTAGATACACAGGGTAGTGAAAACAGGTCTCTCCTATCACCTCAGGAAGTATTCTGTTAAAAACATACCGGTTTCAAAAACTAGCTAGTCAATGGGAATCGGGGACTTTGTAATACACTACAGCTGAATGTTGTTTGATGTGTAAAATTGCACATTTTCTTTCAAAACAATAAACTGTCTTTCTGTTACAGTGTGAAGATAGAGGTTCACACTTCCTTCCCTCCATTGCCTCTCCCTTCAACAGCAAAACTTCTAAGTTCACCTGAAATGTCACTACTTGCATGGGAACACAAATTCCCCCCTATCAACACATGCACAGACCAGTGGGTGCGTACATACACACAAAGATGTGGAAAGTTGTCAACAGCCCAGTGTGTCAGTGCTTCAGCTGCCAAAGCAGGTAGTACTTTATTGCCATGTAAAAACTGTTTTAACAGAAAAACAATTGACTTAAATGACAGCACATAGACCCCAGCTGAGGGCACTGCATTCATGTTGCTCGCTGTAATGAGGATGAACTGAAGTTCCCTCTACGACTACAATTAGGCAGTTAGAGGAAAAAACACTCCTACAGTTTGGCAGGGACCTGTATTACCAGGATACAGAACACAAGTTACAAGTGTCTGCAACCTGAAATACAGCTAGACTAAAGTATGAGAAGAGGAAGGGACAACATAATAGATGGGGAATGAGAAGAATGTTTTCCTTCTGTTCCTCCTGTTCAGTGTGATTTCTTTCTAGCCAATTCAAAAAGTGAAAGTCACTTACGTTCCTCATTTTTACAGTTAGTGAGCAGCTCAACAGTATTTATGGCACTAGGATGGGAATATTAACCTCAGTTATTGAGCTGTCCCCCTTAAGACCGGCACTGCTTTTTTGTCAAAATTACCCAGAAAAATACCAGGGGGTCCCCACAGCGCAAGGGTGTGCAAAACAAAACCATGATTCAAGTCAGGAAAAAAACCCAACATCTTACTCTCAGGGTATTATTCCAAATGGAAAACAGCTGACAATATTGTGAAGGTTTTTCTTCTTTTCCTGTATTGTAGTCCTGCATCTATGAATTCAGCTAATAGGAATCATTTCAGACCACTGAGCTGAAAAATCCAGTCTACTTCAACCCTGCCCCCAAATTCTTACCAAGTGACTCAATTCCTCATAGCGGGCATTGAAAGCCTCCAGTTTTTCACTGATGATATCATCAAGAATCCCTCCATCAATCAGTGTCTGCCCAAGTTCCCGAATCTGGGTTCGATTATCAGCTGGATGACGCAGGACTGATTCCAGGGACTAATTAGAAGACAGAGTTTTAAAGGTCAAGACACTGAATGATACTGCATTTTCAGAGGTGGCAATCTGGCTGCATGCACAGAAGTTTTACACTTCAAATGTCTTGAGAGTGCTCTAAAAGCATGAATTAGTTATGGCTTAATCCATGATGGCACAAGGCAAATACAGTGGTCATTTTGCTTTAGATAATTGAACTTCACAGCACTTCTTTTGCCTATTCACATCATTTCATACTATAGTGCTGGAAGAAATTGATCAATTTACATACAACAGGAGACAGTATACAATTTTATCATGGTACCAAGTACAGCACAATTATGTACAGCAAAATTCAGCTTTTGGTGGAGGATCTTACAAATATCCATTCCAAATTCAGAGTAATAAGTTCATTTAACCTGAAGAATCAGAACATTCAATATATATTTCAGTATTCTACTGAAGTGCAGAATTTATGTTTTCTTAAACAGGGCTATCTGAAAAGTTACCAATCTGATAGAATGACTACAATACCTCAAGAGCATCATTGACAGCATCCAACTTATCAGGCAGATTTTCTGTCATTTGCACCCTTTCTTCCAGATTGTTTAGCCAAGCTGTTTCTAAATCAAGATACTGAAGCAGCTCAATCCAACAGGACCACACCTCCTAGGAGCAACAGAAAAAAACCATAAATTAGCCTAGAATGCCAGGCATAGCTCATATACTCTACGAACAGCTTAAAGAAATAAATTTCTGAGACATTCACATAAATAGGCAAGTAGTAAATATTCAAAAACAATGCCATAGCACAGTAAGTTCTAGACAGAAAAACCTGCAACTATAGCAGCAAGATAAAAAGAAATATGCAAAATACACATAGAAGTTCTAAACTCATGCTAAAATTATCACCGACATCCAGATTCTTATAACAATTTAAGAATGTAACAAAATGCATCCCCTCCTCTCGAAAGATAGGACGTACACAACCTACCCCAAAGTATAATTGACCTGTTCTAATTATTGTCCTATTTCAACCTTTAATCTCCAAGAAGTTTCTTTTTGTCATTTTGGAAGACGCATGGATGGATAGCAGAGCTGTGAGACAAGGTTACTTATTTGCCCAAGTGTTGATTACAATACAGATTATAAAAGCACTTAGATGGTGTCTCATGGATTCCAAGGATGCAATCTCAAGTGAAAGAAATCTTGAAAAGGAGCCAACGCAAAATGTGTTTATGCTGAAGCTACTGGATTCAGTGAAAAAACTGGATATTTTCAGTATCCTTCTACATTCCTCTTCTGCCACCTGCCTCTATTTTACTAAGCTGAGAGCTATCACTCTTACCTCCAAAGTGTGGCATTTCCCCCGGATCCGATTGCACAGTAGCTGGTAGTTCTCCAGCACAACGTTCAGTTCAGTCACGAGGTCCTGACCGCTAGACGGGACTTTGGTGGCCAACATCTTGATGTTGTCTTTGAGAATCTTCACCCGCACCTCCTTCTGCAACACATCCTCCTTCGCTCTCTGCCCAAAGAAATGTATTACACGATCAGCCCTCAATTGCCATACAGTCAGCTATTCACCACTCAAACCAAAGATCAGCCGTTTAACCTTGGAAGTGATGCTGCCAAAGTAATCTTGGGTCTGAGGACAACAAAATATAGCACTAACTTGCATGGAATTCAAATGATGTTAGTAAGCGTTGAAAAACCCTATTTTATTAAACATACAAAAATATTTACCATTTGCTGTTTGTTCATTAAAAATCCATGACTCAAAGCAAAAAAGATTAAGTTCAGTGCTATTTATACACTAGCATACAGATATGAAAAAGATAAATGTACCAGAAAAAAAAAAGAAAAAATAGTCGTTTGCTAAAAATAAACATATCAGGGAGAAAAAGGTAGGGTGAATTTACAGAAGTTATGAGACTCAGAGCTCAGTAACTATCTCCCAAAGTTATCCAGGAAAGATGACCTAATTGCCCAGGACACCTGCAACTACAAAGTTGGGACCTCTCCAACAGCTGTTGGGTGCGCTAGAGGAACATGCAAAAAGGACAACCAGAAGAATTTCTTCAACCTAACTGCAGTCAGAGGAGCTTGGTAACAAATATACAAGGTAAGCATAGTACAACTCCCACCACACAGCTCTGGAGAAATCAAATTATCAGTTGTTGTATTTTGCCCTAAACAGAATTCAGGAAGCACGATAGCTGGAAGACAGATCATGAACACCAGTCCGAGCCTGTCTCTGTTGAGACAACTAGAGGGCTCCAGAAATAGACACTGTCCACATCTCTCTCTCTTTTCAGGTTTCAAGGACAGTTTTATGAAGTTGAAGTACCTTCGATATATAAGGCACCGCACTTTATAGTAGAATTTAGTACGTGACAGCATATTGCACATATTGCTCAAGATGTCTTCTAAGTGTAAGGCAATAAAAAAAGCCAGGTAATGGAAGGGCAAAGAATGGAAAATCTGGAAAACATTTTAAGGCAGGATTATCAAAAACCACCTAGCCTCATCTTAAATCTACACCTTCAAATGTAGCAGGAGTTCCACTCTCCATTCAAATGAGAGCAAAATTAGGCAAGCTCAAAAGTTCTTCAAAACCTTAAGCAAAAATGCATCTGGTCAAATATACAGTGTTCTTTGCCAGTTCTAAAAGTAGTCCCAGCATAATATTCTTACTGCAAATACAAAAGTATATGCAAGTGTTACAGTAAATTTAATGGCTCACTGACATCTGCCAAATTTAAAAGTACAGAATATAATCTGGATTTGAAAAAGGTAAATGTGCTCAAAGTCTCTCAGACTTGCCAATGAAAAGAAAGTTCTTTATTTTCTTGGCTTGTGTTCAGCAGGCTGTCAGACTATGCAATCTCAAATGGTTTCAAAAGACATGAATATATTAAAACTTGTTAAAGACTACTTCAGAAAGCCCCTTCAAAAAGAACAATTCAAAACTTCAAATAGATTTGTCAAAGCACTTGTATGGAAGAAAAAATCCTATTTTTTTTATGCTCCACCAAGTAACAGTGTAGTGCATACTCATTTAAATAACATGTATACAAGTCAAAACGTTTGTGAAGATATGCTCGAACTCTCCGATTTAAAAGCAGAGAGAATTGTTTACTCTGTACATACATTCAAGAAAATTATCTATCCAAAAGGTAGTTTATAATGAGACTAAACCTTCTCCATTTTTTTGTCCACCAGTCCCAAAATGAGAGAAGCAGGGACCAACATCACTGTTTGCAACAGATTAGGAACACAAGATAACCTTACAACAGAGCTGTTTTAAACTGCTTTTTTAAATGTGGAGTTACTATACCTAGGGGACAAGAACCTGAAGCCCAGCATCTAGAAGCAGAAGAATATGTTTTCACAATCACTAATTTAGACAGGTGTAACACCACCTTTTCTTTCCTTCAAGTTTTGTCTCCTGCAATAAGTTTCCATATTCTTAGTGTTTAATATGCTATACATAGCAAGCCTGGCTCATCAGCTGGGCAAGCTGCTATTCATTATGAAATCCCTACCTCTCATGGCCAAACAGAACATCTGCTTTTATAGTTTGTGCTTTAAAAAAAAAGAATTCCACAAAGCACAGCTGAAAAATACCACTAATCTTGTAATGACCTGAGCTCCTTTCCACATAGATAATAATTCCACAAAAGGTCAATCCCCAAAGCCATTAAGTTTTGTTTCTCTTTAATCAGGTCTCTACAATGACCTGGTATTCCTGACCTTCATTTCCTCCACTGCATTCTCTAGCTCTTCAGGGGACTTGTATTCAAAATCTTTCTCCAAATAGTCTTCTTCAGCTTGGGTCATCCATTCTTGCATCTCTGCCAAATCCTTCTTCAGATTTACAGTTTTTTCCTGACTTTCAGACAGGCGATTTTTCTGACTAATGATCTAGAATCCAAGGTGGAGAAAGAAACAGCAGCTTTGTTACTTAAATGTCCTTGTATATGTGAAAAACCACAAGTCTTTGTTAAAACATTTTACTATCAAAACATTTTCAGGTCTTTTTAATTAACAAAAGTCTTTCACTTTTACACACATACATGAACTCATTATCTCTTTTTAGCAGATCAACAAAATCTAGAAGTGACGAAAGGAGGAAAATGACCTGTTTTTCTCATTGCACATAAACTGGTAACAATCCCTGGAAAAAGTCAGATGGAAAAATACCCTCTTCTGATCACAAGTATCATATGGTTAGATACAGAGCAATAAAACCTCACTTCTTTCCACAGCCCAGACAATATGGATTCTGTAACAGCAAGGTTCTCCAACAGAGATCCTCACCAGCATTAGAACTAAGGAAGTATGTTTTAACAGACAGCAGAAAGCTTCCGCCCAAAAGAAACAACCGAATACACCAGACTGAAGTGGTAGTCTATTTATAGACATTTATTTTTCAAAGCTGCTTGGAAGCAGGCAGAAGTTACACAGGGCCAGAAGAACATTCCAGATTTCAGGAACAACAGAACAAAAGGTCAGACTTCCCTCCCACCCATCCCAGAAAGAGTAGCATGAGGGAAAGTGAACAGATTAATTTTTAGTTACAAACAATTAAACTGGAAGGAGTGCACTGAACTCCTAGGCACCAAGCAGTGCATGTATTCAAACAAAACTACTGTTGCACAGGTATCCCCTAAGATATTTGCACTTCTGAAGGATTCACTGGGCCAAGTTGAATTTCAGCCACGTTGACACTGGAACAAGTAAAACATACTTGTCCCTCTGTTTTACTGCTTCACCTCCTCACCATCCTACCATTGCCACACAACCAAACAGCTGCAATAACAAACAAGCACTAACAATATATGGAGAACTTACCTGTTTGCTCAGTTTCTCCCATTGAGTCTGACAGTCTGCTAGCCGAGATTTTGCCCAAGTATTTATGCCTGTGATAGGCTGAGCTCTTAAAGCAGACTCTACTTCTTTCATCTCTTTCATTGATGGTTCAATCTTCTCCATTTCATTGACAAACATCTGAGCACACATCAGAGAAAATTAATATTGTTCTTTAGCAAGACATTACATAATTTATAGGATACCAGTAAGCTTGTAATTTTTAATTATTCTAGAGAAACTTTAATAAAAAAGCAGTCTGGTACTGAACAGAGCACCACAGCACCACTGTTTAAAACAAACCTTCAGTGGCCCAAAATATCAGAACCATACAAATGAAAACCAAAATACAGCTTGCCATAAACAGTGCAAACGTTCTCACGTGCCATATGTCAACACTGGAACAATATAAGTTTGAAGATTATGTGCACTAAATACCCTGATGTTTCTGGTATACCTTAGACTCTTATTCTTTTCCCAGAAACAAACATTTGAAGGTACACTGTAATTGCTTACTAGAAAATGAAATTACTTAATATATTATACTTACTATAAGATGAAATTCTACCCATTTGTGATTGTTACGTGCCACTAGCTAGGAAGGAATCCTACTTGTAAGGCACATAGAACTCCTGAGCCCTAGGAGTTTCACCACAGTTATTTGCTTGTTATTTTTATTGCCCTTGGAAGTTTAATGCAGAAAGCACTTTTCACTCACAGATTCAATTCCCAAATCACAAAATTAGGAGACGTATATAAACATTTTCAGAGGAACTAATGTCAACTTGTAGATGAGTATTTCCAAACATGGTGAATACCTCTGAAAAGTACAAAGTGTTGTGGCTATACATGAGGAGCCAATTAAAATATGCCCTGAAGAAAGATAAGGCAATTTTTCTAGCAGGCTTTATGGAATATGCCACGGACAATATTTAGTAATAGAAGTAAAATAATAAAGAAGAGATGCTAGTCATTATTTATTTCAAAAGATTCCTTAAAAGAGTAAAACTCACTGTGCACTGGTCAAGTTGTCTTTGAAGTCCTTCAGTATCTCCTTGCACAGCGTTTTCTGTCCTTAAGAAGTCTTTCACACCATCCATCCACTTCTGAACAACTTTTGAATCAGCCTAAATCAAGCATCATAATGAAAAGCTGATACAATGCAGTGATGAAGAGCATATGGCTGCTGCATTTCAACAACTTCTAGCAGTGTCAAAAGAATATTCTACAAGCTGCTAGCATTGCTTTCGTTTCGAATCAGACTACCTTTGTCTTCATTTTTGGTTTGGGGTTGTTTTTGTTTTTCCTTCCCAATTCCTCTGTTCTCAAATTTATGTGAAAATTAAATTCACAACAGTGATTCTCTTACATCCATGCCACAGCATGGTTTAATTGACACTGCACTGCTACAGACTATCACACAGAAACACAGGATCAAGTAAGGAAGCAAACATGGCTTCAAGTAGTACGGGGTCACCCTTCACAAGGGACCTGGCTGAAGACTGGGGATAGCCTTTTCCTGACAACAGAATTTATGTATGACTGCATCCACCACACTTGTTTGAGAGACATATTGCACTCCAAGGAAAAGAGAGGGCCCTATAGGAATACATATGGGGAGAAGAGGAGGGGGTAATGCTAAACATACTTGACAGATAGAAGCTACACTGGGAAAGCCATTCACCTTACCGAGAAACACAGGCATAAAAGAAAAATACCACGCAGGATTAGACTAACCACTAAAAGAATATCTAGCTGTTTGAGGCTAATAGCAGCTACTATACACACTAGTACAACGCACAGGGGAAAAAAAAATACATACACAACTTCAGAGTTATCTGACCTAACATTTGGCAGTTGCCTTATATCCTGCAATAAGGTAGGTGGGAAGCGAGACAGGAGGGTTGTCATCTCCTTCGCATGCAAATTGTAGGTGTTCCCAATCACCCTTACAAAACCACCACAAACTTAGAGCAGGGGAAAAGTTTCTCCTTGTCCTGGTTCAACAGAGTTATGTGATTGTTATGTTTTAGTAATATAGTTGGACATTTTTTAATCAATGTTTTTGGACTGTGTGGTTGGATTTTTTAATGGATGACATCTTTTTATTTTGACACAATTGTCACCACAGGGCACTGTTATTGAGAAGCTGAGTCAAAGCTCATCAGCTTCACCTTCTACTCTGCATGTCACTGAGAAAGAAAGCAAACACTTCGTTTCCTTAAAAACCTTGCAATAACAGTTCTTTCAAGAGCAATACATTACACACTGCTTCTCAAAAGGATGTCTGCGCTAATGAAAACCCATTAGACTAAGATCATGTTTATTTTCAGGTCAATGCTACCATTAGAGGTCAAAGTCATGAAATTTTCTTCATTCCTTTTCCATTTTTGGAGGAATTTCCTGCAGCTGATTAGCCTGAAAATCATTTTGCAAAAAACAGACCCCAGGAGGCTTAACAGTGAACCACCGTTTAATGTAAAAAAAAAAAACCCTAACATCAAACAAACACAAATAAAAAAAAACACATTTATAAAGGCTGCCATTTGACAAAGCATTTTAGCATATACCTAATATAGCTTGCTTACAGTAAGCTACTTACATAAGTAGCTGAAGTGAATTAAATGGGATTACTCAAAGTTAGGCACATATTGAAATAACTTGCTGAAGCACAAGTCAAGTCTACAGAAGTTTAATGAAGTAAATGCTCCTGCACTGCACAAGTAGGTACGTACCAATGGTCAAATACTCAGTGTAGGTTGCTGATGTACAAGAGCTCACAATTTTTAGACATTAACTAAAACATTGGATCAGTTTCTAAAATTTATTCCAGGCAGGAACAAAGATCAAGTGTGCTGAATTTTAACTTGTTCGCTCCTAGAAAAACCACATGATGTACAGCCATGCAGTAGATTTGAAAGAACTGAAGGTGATACATAATCCAAGACACAGCAAGCCACGCATTATTAGAGGTATGATAACAGAGAATACAAGATACAGAAATTTTCTTCTAGAAAATACAAGATGCAAAACTGATAAAGTGAGTCTTGTCTACTTTCCCCTTCACATGACTAGTACAGTCTCACAGTAAAACACCAATCATGTCACTAATGCACGTTGTCAGCTTGGGGGAGCCTCTGTCACATCAAAAATCACATAAGGGCCACCCAAGCAGCAGGACCCACAAGCAGATCTGCCACTGACTTGCTCATCAGACTGACAGACATTTTAAGCACCATTCACCTGTCTGCTCACTGTTAAAATGAGAATACTTATATTCAGTTTCTTTTCAAAAACCTAAATGTGAGGAGTACTGTTTTGGGAAATGCCAGGTTTTAAAGGTGAATTAGGAAAGGAAAAAACCCCAAACCATTAGAAATAAACCAGAAAACACTGTGTGTAGTTGCACATGACCATGTTCTCCAAGGGTTGCCATTCACTTACTCTTTTTTTTTTTCCTCTCCCACTTGTTTTTCCTTTAATAGCCAGATGCTTCATCTCCTCTCTT
Source organism: Burhinus bistriatus (assembly GCA_013397275.1). Lineage (NCBI taxonomy): Eukaryota > Metazoa > Chordata > Aves > Charadriiformes > Burhinidae > Burhinus > Burhinus bistriatus. The sequence goes on along the minus strand of VYXH01005883.1, from coordinate 285,232 downwards.
AACCAAGAAGATACTGCCCAGCCATTCTTCAAACTAATCTTGTGTCTCTGCTATCACAACTCGAGTACTGACCCATTCAGTGTCTGCACCAGAACCATATACCCAGTTTCCCATATCAATCTTTCTTGCAGTGCAAGTTCCATCCTGATCTGTCCAATGCCATCCACATTTTTATTCAACTTGCTTCACATTCTCATTTTTATTCGTACAGTGCTAGATTACAAAAGTCTCTGTACATATTAGTACCACCCCTTCAAAATGAAAACTCAGAATACATGACTGTCCATCCACTGACAGCTTTATGAAACATCTAGAAAACACAGGAACTGGGTACTTAAAAATTCAGTTTGTGAGAAAACACCCCCACTGTAAGCCCCAAATTTCTACAGATAACATCACTATGTATTTCTTCCATTTTCAATTATTTAAATTACTTCTATTGTTTCTTCTGCTTTAATTTCTGTTTCAGCTTCCATACTTCTTTTTAAGGTAACAGGAAAGTTTTTAACATCTCGCTCAGGATAAACTTCTGTTCTTGGATCTATACAACTGCACATGGCTTCAATGCTCTGCTCTCCATAGCACTTCAAAACTCCCATGGGCATAAAAATCCACATCTTTCATCAGTGAGTGTTTCATATATATGTTGGTACCAACATCACTTTGGACAGCTGTGGAGAACAGGGCACTTCACTTTTGGCTGAAAAAACTGAATAATTGCTTACTAAATAAAAAACTGTCATGCTAATACTGCACATGTACTCTACTCTCAGTTAAACACGAGAGAGAATTTCAGTTTTCAGGAGCCATTCTTCACCCAGTTACAGCCATGATTTAGGAAAAGTAGGTGCATGTACAGACCACTCAACTGAACATGACTCAAGTGCAGAAAAAGAAGAGTTCTGCACTTCCAAGAAATTAAGGGAGAAAAAAAATGCTGCTAAAACTGATGAGGTAAGTAGCTCAGTGAAGCTACAGATAATCAAGGCGACTGGAAATCTGCAATCATTTGAAAAACAAGACTGATAGAAAGTTGTTGCACAAGGAACATTGAGGCAGGCTTACATGCAGAATATTTATTCTGTCATGCTAAATAGCTAAGAAGTGTAACCAGAAAGAGAGGGAAGGGAAGAGAATGAGACACAGTAGGATACTGGACATTTAGGTCAAAGTCAGGAGAAGAATTAGAGGAGGTAGCTGCTGGAAAATAATCACCAAGGGCTTGGCTGGGCCTTAGAAGTAAATTTCTTTTAGGCTTCTGTACAAGCCAGCTCACTTTGGGCAGTCAGCTCCCACTAACCAGTGGCATCAGCTCCTCCACAGCTCCACACCATCCCACAGGCTGCTGCAAGTAGCTACAGAATGACGGGTTCAAAGGAACCAGACTAAAAGCAGAAACTCTTTCAAATGTAGGTGCACAAGTACATGCGCTACTGAACATGGTTTTTTAAGCGCAGGATTGGGGGGGGGGGGGCCCGGGGCGGGGGGGGCAG
>VYXH01005883.1:241844-283698 GCA_013397275.1 Burhinus bistriatus | reverse complement strand
GACAGCTTTTATTTTTATGCTTCAGGTAATAAAGCCTAACAGTATTACACAAAACTGTTAAATAAAAGAAATACACATTTTCCCTCTGAAAACCTGTAATTCCTCCTCCTATTTATAGGCTGGTTTATGGCTTCCATTTACAAGTTCACTAGCCTAGACTGGACTACCCTACCTATGCTATTCATACACACATATCCCACACACACTCCTAGGAGCAGTTGAAGTCCCGAAACAAATAATTAGTGAATAACTTTATGAGCAAGTTTTTCCCTCCAGGCTTTTCCCCCCCCAAGTAAAACTTTTCACGGAAGCATGGGTGTGCACTCTGCTTTTAATTTAGTTACAATCTGTCCCTCCTTCTATGTCTTCTTCCAGGTTTGCAGCGTTGGGGTTTGCTTTTTTTTTTTTTTTTAGAAAAAGACTTGAAGTTTTTACTATTTCTGAACAATAGTCTGCAACAGCTTGTCCAACTTTCACTGAAACATCATGCAAGTCAATTACTTGGCCTTACTAATATAGATTTCAGTTTAAACATGTGTCTATACTTGGGTAGTCATTGAAGATCCTTAAAATAAACTAAAAAACACCACACTTAATTTGAAGTTTGAATCCACTATCAAATAAAAGAACAGCTTTCTGCTTCAGAGGGAGGGCAGAGCAGATTCAAATAAACTTTTGGGGAAAAAGTGGTAGAGTGCATGCATGATGCCAATGTTCTGAAGCGGGTGCATGCAGCAAGTTGCTTATGTTGATAAATTGTGTGATACACGCTGTTAAACGGAATAGAATTTAAGTAATTCCACACATTAAAATATGTTTAATGCATGTGAAAATGCAGATTTCTGTTAGCTAATGCATGTGCCTTCACCCTGAGACAGGGAATCTCTAAAAGCACCGTCTTGCTTTTTGACGTTTAAAATATAATATGAAAATGAAAATAATATGAGACAAAGTCTAGCCAAACATTACTCTAGGGAAAAAATGGCACTGTATTTGGGCTTTTATACTGCTCTGATCAGCTTATACTTTCAAGACAATACTGAAGAATGGTTAGTACCTATTTCACTTTTGGGTCACAATAATATTACCCTGGGCTAAATCATGATATATTTAGTTTTCATTATTTTTTTCCTCTCCCCAGAGGAATATAAATAGTCTAGAGAAGGGACTTAAAGCAAACACAAAGAAACCCATCTAACCACTAAATACTGAGTCAGCCTCTCCTAAGTTACTTAAGCATTTATTTCTCCCCTCTATATCAATGGGTTAAATATCTAAAACCCTTTAAATATCCATGCTTTTAGTCCCTTCATTTTTAAAGCACTGGATTTCTGTCATGCGGGATTTCATCTGTATGTGTGTATATATACATATAAAATATATAAGAGTGCTGATTAATCTTAATTCTTAACTCTCCTTCCTGCCATTTCAGAGGCCATCTGTTGGAACTGGAAAACTCACTATACCTAAGCATTTTCTTTACTTCCTTTTTTAACAGGTTGTAATATTTCTTTATTACTGTTGACAGAGGCCCCGCGTGAAGGAGTAGGTTTCCTGTAGCAGGTACAGAATTTCAATTTTAGATGTCAAACTAGTAAAGCATTGAGTATATGACACCAACTGCAAGAGAGGGCACTCAGCCCCTGGTAGGATCAAGCCTTCAACAGCACAGCTGACACACCCTTCACTTTGGCATAACCTTTGCTTCTGGTATTGAGACAAAAGGAACGCTAATTTTAAGTGAAAAGTAATTCTGTTAGAAGATAAAATAATATCCTGGGCATGTTAAAAGTCTTCTGCTACCCTGCTACAAATACACTATATGTGCTTCCAGCCTCTGCCGGACTAGTGGCCCATCAACATTTCCCTTCTTAATCAGCATCATCTGGACTCCTGCAAGAACACAGAGAAAGGAAGGGCTTTAAAACAACTGAGCTATGTAACAAAAAAAAATCTTTTTGTTTTACCTCAAATATTCTCAACTTGGATGTAATTTCCTCCAGTAGTTTAAGGTCTTTGGAAATCTTGAGCTTTAACCTGTCCCAGTCTGCCTGCACACGCTTGAACTCTTGTGTGTAGACCTTTTTTGTATCAGGAGAAGCATGTTTCTCCAAAGCTTTTGTTTCTTCAGCAAGCTTATCTACCCTGGGCTTCTGTGCTTCCAGCATCTCACAAACCACCTACAAGGAAAAAAAAAAAAAAGGAAAGGAGGAAAACAGTCTGCTTCAAGCATTAGACGTGCAATGGGTACACACTTACATACAAATGCAAGTGTGTCAAAGGTTTTGTTCTGCAGAGCACAGATTCAATGAAGAGTGATATTCCAGTTACAGCAGTTATTGGAGCAGAGATGCCCAAATAACCATTTAAGCAGCAAAACCTTCAGCTTGTGCAGTAGCAGAGATTATAGAATGGGCTGTAAAGCTTGGCCACGTAGCTAAACACACCCAGGCACCTACACCTCTCCTGTACTGTGTGGTACAGGCACCCAAGTTAGCAAACCAATGGTTACATTAGACTGCAGTCACAAAAGAAACTGCAATGTAGACATACTAGGACCTCAGTTTTTTCATTCCCTCCACAGATTTATTTATTTTTTAAATAAAACAATAAACCCATACAAGCAGGCCAAGTGCATCCTTCTGAGATTTGTAAAGTAAAATTATTATAACATCTAGCTGCGATGAAAGCTCTGGATACTTGAGTTTTGAAAGCTACTCTTCCAGCCGGAATACAGGGAGAACACAATCTAAATATATTCACCATGGCATTGCTGATATAAAGAGTCACTTGAGCTGAAGTAGCTTAATTTCCTAACATTAAGGAAAAATAACAGGTGAAGGTATAAGCCAAGACATGAAAAATGCTGCCACTTCATTAATCTTGTAATTTTGGTCATGCTGCTTAAAATTTGTTTAAAAGAGAAATTTGGAATTAATACATGAAGCCATTACTAATTTCATGAATTTAACTTTATTGGTATATACATTCAATGTGCACATGTGGGATGTGCACACATATATTTTACTAAGGAAGAATCTTCTTTTTGATATGTTTATGTTCCTAATTTTACCTTCTATGTACAGGAAAGAAACTGGATAAAGTGTACCTTTTCCTCTAAAAGGATAGGTAGTGAGGTAACACTGAGACTGGGAAGAGGGATGCATGTTTCTGCAAACAGCTTTCTGTGCAGGGGGCCATAAACTTCGTCAATCACTTGCTTGGGTCCATGTCTGAAGCATTTATCAGTGCCTGCTATAGCGCAGAAGGAGGAGCTAGACAATCCTAGGCCCACAAGCAGCTCATCATCTGCAGTCTGTTCCCATCTCCCATCACACTCTTTAAAGCTCCCACACTGGCATGGTATGTCCTTCCAGGTTAATTAGTCTCTGAAGAAAAGGTGGAGGAGGGACTTGGGCAGAAGTGGGAAAAGACAAGACTCCAAAAACTAAATGCCATTGCAATTCAGTCAGCGTACGGACCAGAAAATTCTCTGCCAAATTTAAACAATACAGAAGCAACATTAAAAGAGAAAACCAAAGAACTCGGAACATTTTTTAATCTGCTGGTTCAAGCACTAACACCCCTGTTTACTGGGCTTTAACAAAATACCTATTTGATCTCTCTCTGCTGAACAGAGAATAATACAGACACAGCCTCTCCCCATCCAGCAACTGGAGCTCAAGAGCTCCTCCAGAGTCATCTGCAGCCCTCTTATACCACCACGCAGGGAAAAAAGTACATGTTTCTGAATTACGCATGATTCCACAAAAGCAGCGGGGGACAGGAAAGAATTTGTCTATGTTTTTTTAAAAGAAAAAAAAAAAGAGTACTGGAGATGCATGGTGCATCAATTACCTTTATGGCTTGCAAGCACTGTATCCCTTTGAAAGGCAATCTGGAGGTCAGAGGAGTACAGTTACCCTCTCGTAACAGCCAAGCAGGATGAAACAGGATGCATTGGTTAACTGGCTAAACCTCAAAGACAGTTTAAGCAGACAGGCACCCTGTGTCTGGGTAGGCTATACCCAGGGCCTGAAGGAGAGGACCTACAGGCTTGTGTCCCCCAGCCTCACTAGGAGGGCAGAGGCAGGGTAAGGGAGCCCGCAAGACCGCAGGGGAGGGACACAGCCTCCCCAGGACAGCAAGCCCGAGCAGGCTGGGCACAGGCATGGCTGCTAGGCGGCTGCAGTGCAGCTCAGGCAGGGAGAGCTGAAAGGCAGCTCCCAAGGCAGGGAAGGGCAGACCAGGCTCCTGGTTTTCCTCACCACCGCACCCAGTGGCAAAGGAGCAGACCTTGGATGAGCTCACCAACCTGATCCAAACAAGCCCCTAGGAAGGGGATGCTTTCAGGGCCCTGACATCCATTTTGAGGCTTCTCAGCACAAGAGAGACATGGGCACACTTGAAGAGAGCCTGAGGAGGCCATCAAGGCGTCTGAGGCGCTGCAGCACTTCAGAGAAGATTCCTCAGAGACTCCTCTTCCCCCAACCAAGGAGCCCCAGCTCTCTCGGCCTCGTCTCCTGGCACAGGCAGCCAGAGAAGATGTGAAGTCTGCAGGCTCGGAGATACCCAGCCCTTGCCTGAGAGGTCCCTCAACAGCCTGCGGTGACCCAGCTCTCAGCAGGCAACCCTTCCATACACTGCTCCCTGATCGACTTCCCTCTGAGTAATGTTTTAGTTACCCCACTGAAAACAAGGCAGGAGAACGGAGGATGGCAGCAGCTCAATAAGCAACTTCCTCACTTCAGTGCGAAGGTAAGAGTTACCTTTGCCTGCTGCAGGGCCTTCTCCACCTTACTGGGGTCGCTCAGTCCGCTGGCAATGGATGGCTGCTTGCACTCCAGGTCGCTCAGCGTGTCCTTCAGCCGCTGCAAGGCGTCCACGTAGTCCTGGCTCGGCTGGCTTTCTGTCTCTGGAATTGTTAAAAAGAATAATGGAACAAAATACAAGGTAAGGAAATAGACATGAGACTCAGATGGTAAGAGATGTAAACATAACCAAAGTTATCAGAATCATTTAGAAACAAGAAATCAAGTGAGATATCTTTGTATACTGAATCCTGCAGTATCCAAGAGATAAACTCTTCTGCTGATGGCAATGTTTGGGTTTTTTCCATTAAAACATATTAAATTTATATAAAATATGTAAATATGTATTGTATAGAATATAATAATGAATATACGATGACAACCCTCCCCTGCAAAAAAATGAGATTTAAAACCTCAATGCCATTTTTATAATTTTCTTATACACCTAAGCACCTAAATCTCTTGGGGCGGGCAGGGTGGTGGAATCAATAGTACTTGGGCTTTTGCATGCCTAAATCCCCACAATTTAGTATTTTTCATTTTTAAAAGTTTTAGACTTACCTACTATTTATATGCAAACAGAGATATCTTCTATATATAAAATATAAAGTATAGCGTATATAATAGCCATATATTACATATAAAGTTAAATATACACACACTACCTATAGTAACTATATAAACTAGTATTTTTACATGTAAACATACATAAATAAAATATGTATTACTGTAGTAGTAGGGTTTGGGGTTTTTTTCATTTTTATATATATACACACACAAAAAAATATAAAAATAGCAGGTTTCGGCCTGTTGCCAGAAGAGAGACACTATCTGGGAAGACTGAAAAGAGAATTAAAGTTTGGATGGAGTATCTGCTTGCAATCTTTGCATCTCAAGATTTTGCTCGAGACAGCCCTCTGTGGAATCCAAGGCAGGAGGGCAGCATCTCACTCTGGCATTTCAGAAAGAAAACGTCAGATTTAGAAAACTGCAGTGAACATGATTTCGGCTGTAAGACCCATACTGTGGTATGCACATTCTCTGGCCTTGGATGCCTAAGCAATTTTGTTGCTGCCACAAGTGAAAATTAATCTAAGCCTTGTTCTGACTCACCAGGTAGCTTTTCAACAGCTTACTGTCAGAACTGTCACATCATTTATAACTAAGAAACAAGTCAACGTTTCTAGAGAGAATTAGTTATCTAGCTTCCTGTTCTCAAGAAGCCAGGACCAATTTAAAAGGAAAAAAAAAAAAAGAATTCATTAAAAAGCAAGTAGGTATACTGTCACTAAACTAAAGCAAATCCTGAAGGAGAAGGAAATAATTAAAATAGACTCCTGTTGACAAAAAAAAATTAAGTCACAATTCCCATAGAAAATGCCCATAGAGATGGGACTGAGTAGCACTCCATGAGGGAATTTTCAGAGGCTCAAAGAGACATGAAAGGAGCTGAACTTCCGAGAGTCAAAGCCTGCCAAGTTCACAAATGCTCAAGTGCCACCACCAGTTGTTTCTCCCAGTTATAACAGCTCCGGAAGTTCTTTTTACCTTACAGCAATTCAAACTATGCTGTAAATAAACAACTGAAACCCTGAACTGACATTTCCCTTTGTTCTTTAGCAATACACAATCTGCAGAGAAATTATCATACAAAAAAATACACAAATACAAATTTAACATATTACGATATGTAAGGTATTTTTACCAAGTAATAACTGGTTCAAACATGCTAATAACACCTCAAGTGATGTGTGACATGAAAAAATAAGGGGTGTTTTGTCATATCACATAATAATTACCAAAATACACAATACCAATAAAATTATTCAAAAATATATCTCAGAACAGTCACACAATAATCATTCCTCGCAATAAGAATGAAAGCATACCCTGTGATTTGAGCATGGCAGACAGGTATGTTTATTCATACAGTTTTCTGCATGGATATAATCAAAGCATGCAGACCTTGTACAACACATTATATAGATGGCCTAACAATTTAGTCATTGAGCCTATTTTTATTACACACAGAATAAAGTGGTAATGCTCTTCCATTTGGGGCAATAAGCAAAACACTTCCTTGAATTTCTCAGAAACAAAATGAAAACTAAGGGAAAAAATATTCTCCTTATAGGTCTGTGCTCTTGCAGTTCAGCTGTAAAATATTAACAGAGCTACATATGTTGTGCACTACATTTAAAACCCTTTAGAAGCCAGCATGACTGGTTTGAATGCTCATAACAACATTTTTAACACAACAAAAACCCAAGCAGAAGGTGCCTGAAAAGCAAGCCAGATTCCAAATCACTTCAAAGATGAAATTTCCAAAAGGAATTATGTATGACTGATGTGCTCAAAGCTATGAAAAAGAATAAATTTCACATGCACACTTCAATTTTACAAGGTTCTTTTAATCTTTCATTTTTCATTTCTAGTATTACTATTTATATCTGTAAGAGCCAGAGACACACAGCTTTTCAAACTATATTATCCACCTTAAATATGCTTTGCTAATTCCTTAAATGTAGTTTCAGGAATGTTGCATCCTTGCATAATCATTTTTAACCTCATGGAATGATGTATTTTGTAGTGTGCACAGAGAAGGTCATATGAATATTCTTTCAGGTGAAAAAAAATTTGTCAGCCTGACCCAAAGCCTCCCAGAATCAGTAGGAGGACTCTGCCAGAATTCAGTGAGTTTCCAATCAGCTCAAAACAACAAAAAAATCACAAGCATCAGGAGGACTTATGTTAAGCAAAAAAAAAAAAAAATAAAAAATTTACCTTTCTTCAGCTGCTGGTGACATTCCTCTAGTTTCTGACAAGTCAGCTTGAAGTGATCAAGAAAACTGTTCAAGCTCTCCTGAATGAAGTTTGGAGGCATGGGCTGAGAGGTGAGTGTCTTGCAGGTGGCTTTCAGGTGTTCCAACCGTGGACTCAGGCTTACAAGATGAGTTAACTCCCGCTGTGAATAATTAAAAACAAAACCAAATTGCACACGTGCTTTGTTAACAACAAAAGACTTTAGTAAGCTACTGCAGCACAGCTCCTCTATATTACTGGGGCAACAACATTAAATACTCCTGTGACATAAGTACCAAAATCTTCCAGTCAAATTGGGTGCCCTGAATGCCTCAGAAATTTTTAGTTACCTTACTAACCAGGCTAAGCTCCTCTGGGGTATTTTGTACTCCTAACAGCTTCTAATCAAAATTAACAAGTTTTGCCAGACTTACCTGACATAAGTCTTTCAGGACTGCTGAGGGCTGGGATGCTACAGAAGCATCATTTTTAAGCCAGCGATCCTTCTCAATTACAGTCTTCTCAAGCTCACTCATTTCTTTAAAATAAGCATTTAAATCTTCCTGGTACTTTATCTTTCTGGCCACTTCTTCCAGATGTTGAACCACGTGTTTCCACTCTGACAATATTTTCTCCATCACAGTTTTTATATCCACTGTAGAAAGTCCCTCTAAAAAAATTATACAAATTGTTATATTAACTGCAACACGTTTTGATTAACAGGCATTTAACCTTTCCTCTCTTCAGATACAGGTGCACGTTTGCATTGACATGCAAAATGCTTTCATTCCAAGTTCGCTATCCATAAAACTGTACTCATTACTAACAGCGTTTCAGCTTTTTATTTCCACAGTAATAGTAAAATGAAGTGAGGTACTCCACTTCCTTTCTTTCCCTTGATAACATTTGAATTTATAACAATGAGATTACTCAGCTACCATGACTCTCTTCTACCATCATGATTTGTGTCTAAAAGTTGATATGCAGATTTAAGTAAAATAAGCTTTATTTAAGTAGGCTTCCAGTGCATTTATTTTTTTAGATTATTCTAGACTCCACAAAGAAAGAAGGAAGCAAGTTGGAAGGCAGCAATAAGTTCACTGAAAATGTAGATAGAAATCCTGTCAGCCTGGGAGAGAGAGGTAGCAATGGCTAACAATGTCACAATGCATGCAGACATGATTAATAACTAGGTAATATGAATAGCTACAAAAGCAACACGATAAAACACGAGGTTATTTCCCACTCACAGTGACTACACATGAAGGAGTTGCTACACCATCTTTTTGACAAATCGATGCATTACTTGAGGATGCAGCAGCAGAAGTGAACAGACCTCCTACCCATTCATTGTTCTTTTATTTCTTCAAGTGCCAGAAGTAACTGACAATTTTGCTATATATGAAGATGTTTCAGTGCAATGTGCATTCAACTGTACATTCTTGCCATTGGAAGTTTCTGATGCAGATTCTCTTTCGGGGTACCATCTTCCTTATATAAGACATATTTGGGTCATTTGAACTTAACAGTTGGGTCATTTAGATTGGGGTATAAGTAGAAGAGTCACATGGAGCGGTCTGTTTGCTGCACCACTTTAGCATAAATGGAGCCCAGTGCTCTGGTCAGCGCAGCCAGCCAGCTGACTGCAAAGGCGCTTGAAGGCTCTGCTCCATAGATCCTCCCTGTGCTGCACACACTGGCAACACACTTGGCACATCTACAGTACAGAAGCACAGCAGCTGCAACCAGCCACATAAGAGGAGCACGCACGCAACAATCGGTCACTGACATTATGGCACAGCCCACACACACTCCAAGACAGAAATGGATGTATACACAGGCATGCCAGTGCTGTGCATTTTTCCACAAAGGTGTAGCTGGGCCTGGTTTTGGAGAGAAGGGCTGTCTTTCTGAGCTGGACAAAACATACTAGCAGACCCTAACAGAGCCAGTGGCTGTAGATCGGTTATTTTCTATAGATCCCAAACTTTAAGACAGCAAACAATTAGGAAGCAATTTCTGTATCTTACTTTTTGCCAATACAAAACAGTTTTTGAACTATACATTTCTCATTATGATCAACAGATACTGGTTTCTTAGCCATGACCTATCACAACTGGAGGGGTTTATATAAGAGAGGCAGGATCTCTGTCCAGGTTTGAAGACAATGAACAGCTACAAATTTTTATAACCCAAAATCCAGGTCAAGTCAGTGGCTTCCAGCCATCAGCTTCAGGGCAATGGTACCCACTGTAAAAAGCTTCAGCTGTAGTAGGCAAGGACGGGAGGACTGGAGATACTTAGCAGATTGGGGCATCCAGGCAAAGGGGCTGGCTGGAAATAAAATGTGACAGTTGGGAAATCCAATGGAAATCAGCAGTTTCCAAAAGGGATTCTGGTCAGTATGCAGGACAGCGATGTCATCCTTTCACCTGTCTGAATGCTACTGGTTATAGCAACTTTACCAGAAGGCAAGTGCATAGCAGATGTAAAAGACTGTCTCTGGATGATATGAACAGCTCTTTTATGGAGAAAGTCACATTTCACTGATGGAGTTTGTCATATTATGAAACAAGATTTTGGCAAGGTTTAAAGATTTAACTTTCACTGATGTTAATTATAAGTTTCCAGGGATAAGTGTTTTAATTGACAAGCAATCATTTTCTGAAGCACGTAGGCTTCTCTCTTGCGTTTGAACCATAAATTGTGACTGTATCATCAAACATACTGACAGTTTTTACAGAAATAGAGAAAACTACAAATAGAGATATACACGCATTTATCAAGCCTAAATTTGGTTTCAAAATTTCCACTTCAAGGCAGTTATATTTTAAAATTTTATACTTAAAATCTCCACACAATTTAAAATTAAACCAACTCCTTCCCCCAAAAGCATGTTACTGCCATTTTAAGAAATTATTTCTATTTCAATAAAAATAACCCTTAAAAGGTTGCAAATGAACACACACACATATTAAACAAAGAATATTAGTACTGCTTTTCTATGAACTTTAATAGAAACAAACCACATATCAATAACTAGCAACAGTAACAATGACCAATGTCTCTGAAGGAAAGAAAGTGGAGAGAGAAGGAAGTAATATATTGCAATGCTTAACTGGAGGTAGCCTATTTCAGTACTATTTCCCAGCAACTCATCTGATTAAATCACAAAACAGAACAACCTTCAAGTCACTTACCCTTTCCCATTTGATCCAAAAGAATATGTCCACTTCGGTTCAGTTCATCTAACTTCTGGCTTTTTTCAACCCTTTCTTTTTCGATCACCTACAAAGTGAACCCCAAAAGAATACAGTTTAAGAGATGGTAATTTTTCTTGACTCCCTCTGCTTCCCCACCAGTAACATGTATTTTCCCCGCTACTAACGAAAACACTTTCCAGTTTTCTTGGATACAGCACCTTCTAAGATGCATGTTAGTTTTGTTGTTCAGAAAACAAATGCAAGAGGAGTTAGCTCTCACAAGTACCAGGCAAGCAAGAGACTAGTACAACCCCACCAGGAATAAAATATTGTTAAAAGGGTTGAGAATCCTGCTGTGTGAAATGAGATATTGGGACACTAGCTAAAACAAGTCACTTGTGATCAAAAATTGTAATTATTTAATATGAGCCAGTGGAAAAAAAGACTCTTTTTAAAATAGTCCTTTCACCTCTGCAGTCTCTACCGAGATATCCAGCAGAAGGGAACAACCACCTGTTCCCTAGAAGTCCAGCTAGCAAGAACTATAGCCCACTAGTAATCCAACTTCAGTATCCTCCAAGATTACAAAGTATCTCCAAATTAAAATATTTTCAAAACTGATGTCCAAGGTCATTACTCTGCCTTGGACTTGCTACAGTAAATTCAGAAGAAGCATGTATCTATTTGCACAGTTGGGAAGAACGCTGTCCTACCCACTTAGAGCCCAATCATTTAAAAACCTGGTAATCGTCTTGGAGTCTATTTTATAAAGGACTACAAACGTTCATAAAGTTCTATAAATAAGCTATTGGGAAGGTTGTTTTGGTTTTTATTTCCAACAGTACTACCATTCCAAACATTCGTACTGGCATCAGTTTGCACTACAGCATTGAGGAGTCTCTTTATAGATATTTAAGTATTGTCTTTGATTTCAAAAGAATCAAATTTAGCAGGTCCTTCTAAAGCTCCAGTAAGCCTTCATTAACAAAGCATGCTCAAGGACCATAAAAAGGCAAGAATACATTCCTGAAACACAAGGAAGATAAAATGGTTATTTCATGGTTCCCACAGGATCCTTTAAAATTAAGTATTCTGTCTTACAGGTCAGTAATATCGTACGTAAACTGTAACTATCAGGTTTTCTCGCAAACTAACAGAGCAAATAACGTGTCCAAACAGTGCAACAATGGACCACTTTGGACCCTGGGTGGTACAGTGTGTGCCGAGTGTCACAGCATGATTCAAGGGGTCTCTGCGCAGCCCACTGGCCCATGTCTGCCAAAATTATGAGTGGTGTCAATCAAGTCTATCCCCAACTATGAAACACGAAGTCGAAATATGCTGCTTAGTGGGAGAGATACTAATCCTGAAGATAGACATCGATCAGAACTCCAAAGGAGACATCAGTAATATGCTTGTAAAATTTCCTGTGGATTGTGCAACCCAACACAGCAAAAGTTTGTGCCCAGCTGGTCAGAGATCTCCATGCATGTCCAGTTCAGAAACTATTTAACTAAAGGACTTAATCCCCATGAAGCATGTGGATCAGCCCACACCTCCAGCTGACAGCCAGCTTAGAGACAAAATATACTATTCACTGGAACACCATCTCCCCATTTTACCTTCAACTTTTCTTTCATGTTTGAAGTCTCTCTCATCTTCTTGTACTCTTTGATGTCTGTGGCCTGAATGGCAGATTTTGATTTTGAAATCCAGTTCAAGAGCTCAGTACTTTCAGCATCAAACCTGGTTTAAAAGGTCAGACATTTTTTTTTTTTTGTCATTTTTCCCTATTCAGTCACTCTGTCTTAAAAATCAGAAGTCTTAAAGTTCAGCACATCACTCAATCCCAAAACAGTAAGGCTGCACACAAGATTCATGTTTCTCATATTACTACTCACAGGTGGTCAGACAGACACACTTTCAAAAACTTGACAGAGTAAAAATTATGTCCATGGTATTAGCCTTTGGGAGCAAATTATGAATGCATGGTGCAATTTCCTTTTTTTTTTTATGCATATCTTCATGCAAGCTATTACTGTTTCTTTAAATATGTCACAAGAAAATATCTCTCAATGCAGAGTATTTTAAAAGTATTAAACTAAACTTCAGGAAGGAGACAAATAAGTATTCCAGTTGTAGATTTTGTAAAAGTCTGCAACAATATTTAGTCTGAAGAAAAAGCTAGCAGCTTAAGCCCTTATGACAGTGACAGTGGACAAACCTTTTTGAATGCTTAGCTGACTAAAAGATTAGCTTATAACTTAACATTTTTGGACATAACTTCCTTATGCCTAAAACCTCTAAGCTATAACCCACCACCACCAAAAATCAAAACAAACAGAAAACCACCAACTCCCAAATTACCAATACTGTACAGAACTTGAGAGGACAGACATACTATTCAGAGCACAAGTCGGGCCATATTAAAATTCTACTAAACACAGTGTAAATCCTAACATGGAATAACAGTCTACCAACAAATGCAGAAGTCACTGTTAGTCACTCAGAGCTTTCATGGGCAAACCCTCAAAATTCTATTTACTGGCCATCTGTTGGTTTCAACGTAAGCAACTGAGATCAGGCAAAAGCATCAGAAAGTTTAAGCTATTTTAACTGACTGTCCTCAATACAGTTTGAACAATAGGAAAAAACATAACAGATCAAATGACTTTTGCTTTCAAAGTCTAAAATAGTTTCTGTGACTCGTGAGACAGAGAGAAGGAACCGATGGGCTTCTGACTGTATTAGTGGCCTGGGACACCCACATGCACATACCACCCCCACAAGGGTTCGGAGGATCTGACCAGGGTCCTCAAGATGGTTTGGGCAGGTTCCTCACCCCTTCAAACCTCCATTCCTCCTCCAGAAAAATGAAAAGAACAACTCTTCTCCACTGTGCGAACACACATCACCTAGTACAGCAATGTCCTGCTCTTGATGCAGCCCTCTATCCTCTCCCTAAATGACCTGCCAAAGGTTTAAACTAGTGACACCTCAAAAAAATGCTCATTTTCTCAGGCAAGCACAAAAAGCAAAGTGATGAGTATACAGAATTTACTTCCGTAATTTATCTTGAAGCAATTCTTTTAGTTTTAGGTACACTATTTAATAAAGGCACTGCAACACATGTTATTAAATACTGTTTAGCTTGGAGAAGAGAAGGCTCCAGGGAGACCTTATAGCAGCCTTCCAGTACTTAAAGGGGGCCTACAGGAAAGACAGGGAGGGACTCTTTATGAAGGATTGTAGCGACAGCATGAGGAGCAATGGTTTTAAATTGTAACGGGGTAGATTTAGGTTAGATATTAGAAAGAAATTCTTTACAGTCAGGGCGATGAGACACTGGAATCGGTTGCCCAGAGAAGCTGTGGATGCCCCATCCCTGGAAGTGTTCAAGGCCAGGTTGGATGGGACTTTGAGCAACCTGGTCTAGTGGAAGGTGTGCCTGCCCATGGCAGGGGGGTTGGAACTACATGATCTTTAAGGTCCCTTGCAACCCAAACCATTCTATGATTCTATACACATGAATCAGTCAGCCACTCCAGTATACTTGTGAAAAGAAACATCACTGTAATATTGTTCTTATTACTAAATATCAGGTACATGGAACAGGTCTCTAAGCCTTTTTTGTGCAGTTTCTCCCATATATTTTACAGATACTAGGAACAAATAAATCCACATATTTCACACTTTCATAGCACTTTTTAACCAAAGAAGATGTTTTTCCAAAAGAAATAATTAATTCTATCTTTCAGCAAAGGAACTGAGGTACAAAGGACTGAAACCCTGTTTTTTTGAGAAACAACACCCCTGTTTCTCTTTGAAATTAATGGAAGCTGCAGGCTTTCTGTTGCTCTGAAAACAAGGCTGTACATTCCCTTCCCATTCCACAAACCCAACCTCATAACAGCGACTTAAGTATTCCTCACTTGCATAAAAGAAAAATCAAAAGCTAAGACCAAGAGACATGAGTCTGTGTGGTATCTAGTGAGCAAGGGAAAATGGCAGTGACATATACTTACTTTTTCTTTGCTTCACTGTCCCCTGGGATTTGCCTTTTCTTTGGGGGTGGCGGTGGGGGCAACTCCTGTCTGTTCTGTTTAATCACTACCTGTTCCTTCATTGGCGTTGTTTCTGCAGCAGCCTTCTGTGAAACCTGTGACATCCCCACGCTTCCTACAGCCTGAGTTACCTATACAAAATAATTTAGCAAAAGGGTTAAATGCCATTTCTAACACAAACTGAACTGCTTTTTCTTAGTTCCTTTTATTTATCAGTCATAAAAGCCCATTATTCACTCCTATAAATGACCACACCCAGCCATCATGAAGCACCTTTATCACAGACGCGTTCCAGAGAAAAATGTCATTATTCTCATTTTACAGATGCAAACCACACATCAAAATTCTCAGTTCAACTAGAATTTCATGCCAGTCCAAGTGAGCTAAAATCAACAAAATAAGCATTGTATCTATTTTCTTTCATAATTGCTTGGTTCACAGAAAGAACCAAGGTCCTTTGGGTTTATTAACACACAATTCTATATTTTATACTCATGCCCCATAAAACCAAGCCTAGATCCCAGAAAGAGCTGATACACAGTGGATTTCACCTAAGAACTCACTTAGGTCAATAAAAACCTTCCACACTCTTTAACAGGTTATAAATTAAGTCCCATGGGAATCAACCTGGAAGTTTCTAAGTCTATGCTCAATATTTAGGGAGAGTGAAAGATTGAAGACAGAATTTGGCACTCTCCAGTGCTTTGACTCAAACACAAGAACAAATAAAAGCCACATGACTGAAATGGACCCCTACTCAAACTACACAACGCATTCAATATACACTAAATGGATCGTGAAGAAGTGCCACAGCCTTCACCATAACAACATTTTAATTTCACAAAAAAGGGACATATGAGTCATAAAACTGTCAAACAAAATTCTCACAGAAGCCAATGGGAGTTCTGTCTGAATAAAAACATTACCAAGCACTCAAAATACTAAAATAAACATTTAACAATCCAGCTTGGCTATCATCGTTACATATCAAACAAACAACTACTCTATTTTCAACAGATGAGAAATCATACTCACAGAGCATAAATGCTTCTATGACTCCCATTTATTTATCTATTCTGGGTTTTGGGTTTTGTCTTTGTTTTCTTTTAGTATCAGATTTAATCCAGTCCCAGCACTCTGATAATGTTTAAAGGCATTTGCATTGATTGATAACACATGGCAAGCCTGCTTTACTCATCAGAAAAATGAAGCTTAATCTGTGTGAGAAAGGAGTAATAGTACTAGTCAGGTTAACAACTTGGGGTTTTGAAGACCAAAAAGGCAGACAGCTTTGTCAGCAGATAAAGTCAGCCCCACGTGAAAGAGCACTCACCTACCTGTCTAGCCTGATACCAAGAACTTCCCTCGACAATTTTGCTGAGAGTATCAAGGAGGTTTGCATACATACAGACATCTAAACAGCTAAAAAGTAATAAAGCCTTGTTAAGTACCTGGTTAGAGTAAACCTCTAGCTTCTGAACCAAACCATCCCACCTCTGAGTTAGTTCTTCTTGATCCTGCTCGATTTTACTGGATGCTCTGCCATTCCCAAGGATTTGAGCCACATCCTGACCTAGCTCATTCAGCTGGTCTAGTGTTTGCCGTTTCATACCCATGTCCTCTTTCAAAATCTGAAGTTAAAAGAAAACATTACAAGGCAATATTCAAGTATTCTGCCACCCCTTAGCTTCCATGGGGGGGACAAAAAAAAATTGTGCTACCCAAGCCAGATGCATCATAGGTTTCAAAACAGCTCTCTCGTGTAACAAAGCACTAACACGACACTCTTAAAAAGGCCACATCCCTGAAGCAGTTCCTAGAGCAGTCAGCAGTATCTCTTGAGTAACAGTTACAAATGATTAGTTCAGGTACAAGCTGCACCAATATATTAGAAAAAAAATACCCAAAAAACCAAAACCACAAACCCACACTTTGGAAGACGCAGCTGACTGGTGGCCTGCAATAAAGTCCAAACGCTGTCAGAAACCCAGGATAGCTGTTTCAAAGCCTGACACACCACCCTGGAATGGCCCTGGAGTAAGCTGTACGCTTTTTTAAAATTCAAGTTAAAGAATGTGGCAAGGAGAGAATACTGTTCTGGCTTCTAAAGTATCACGCATTTACAGCTCCTGCTGGGGTCAAACTACTAATTTGCCATTCATTTAGTCTATCAGACTTGACAGAATAGAGCGGGATAGCGATACTCACTGCTAGTTTTCGAACGTTCACACTCAGGTCTGTTTGATCTTTGAAGTTGCTTGTCTGGACCTTACTCAAAGCCTCTTCTTTCTCAGTTAACCAAGCTTTCAGTAAGCACTGCAGATCATAAGAAAAACAACACAAGAAAATACTGTTTGTCAAACTGCTATTGACAATTCTGTCTTTAAGATCGTTGGATTCAAAGAACAGTTTCATAGTGTTTATATGCAGGAATTTCAGTTGGCATTAACAAAAAAGTACATGAAATTGTTTTGCTGGAAAGCATTACTTGTCTGATCTGATATTTTTTTGTCCCCTTTTAACAAAACCATTTCTCAATATATTAGAGCACATACCGTGTCCGTCCCGTCCGTCCCCCCGTCGTCCCCCCCCCCCAAGTTATTTCTAGCAACCAGCTATCCACCATAAGGCTGATGTGAGACTTATAATTTATATTAAATATATCAAAATGGTACGTATGCTTTCTTTTGTTCTCCACCCTTCTTCCTCTGTGATTCAAAACCAGCCATTACAAGCATTTTCTCACAGAAGATACATCACTGATAATTCAGAGCTCTTTTAGTCCAGGCAGTTGTTCAAAGACTCAGATATTAGTCACCTCCCTGTTTACTGTACCTTCTTCCAATTGCAAAATAACTTCAGCAAATACTGTCTCATTAACTGCTGAAAGCTGGAGTGGTCTGCTCTGGATAGTACTAACCCAGTTATCTTGAGGTTTTTCTACTTCTTCCTAGGAAACCTGTCCTGGGTCTCACTTCTCTTCAGTCACACAGCACTCCTATGGAAACTCCAGCAATAACTGGCATCAAGTATCAGGAAGGATTTTATGTTGCTGCACAGCCATCTCCATAGACTAGAATACCCAGCGCTCTACGAAGTTCAGTTGTATAGCCACTGACACACTCCTACTCCTCTGTGTTTAAAAGATACAGCAAAGCAGACCTTTTTGTTCTTTGAACAACACACTTTACAACGACTACCAGGCTCCTCAGTCTAGCTGTATATTTTTGGCATTGTCCCAGAATTGACTACAGCAACATTTGGGCCAAAGGGTTAAGGCAGTTTACATTGCCAATGTAAACCAATATGCAAAGTGTACAGACAGCAAATACAATGGTGGTGGAAATGCCATGAGGCTGTAAGACACAAAATTGTAACACCAGATATTCTCTGGAAAAATCACGCTGGCATCCCAGCCAACATATTTTATGCATAAGAGGAGCTTAAAAACCCTTCAATGTATTCAATTAATTTCTGCTAGATCAGCAGTTAAAGATAACTCTCCCTAGAAAACTGAAACAACTATCACAGTGCTAAGAAATATCTGGCATCAATTGAGGGATTTGTTTCCCGAGTGGTAAGAATTGTGTTGACTTGGCAATGTGGTTTCCAAAAATTTTCTAGGCAACCACAAAAAGGCTGATGCATCACTGTTGCTCATCTCTCCATCTGGTTGGGTGAAATGGAAAAATGATAGTACTTAAATGTTTTAGTTACTTCTGTGTTAACAAAGTGTTCGTATTCAAATTCTTAATTAGTTTCAAATTGTAATTTTTGTAGGGCACTTGATAATTCTTGAGGACATAGAACTGTAATTCAAACGTGTTAGTAACAAATGCATTGTTCAGAGTTGAACAACGAATGCAAACAGACTGATCTAAACCACCTAAAATAAACTTCTACTTCCTCATTACTGGCTGATATTCTAACATTAAATAAACACCAATTAATTTTTTTCACTTTTACAGCACAACATAATTACATACAAATTAAAAAAGCTGAAAGCAAACAAAATCCAACATAAGATGACAGACTTGACAGTATTGGAATAGTCAACGAGTGGTCTCTTTTCCCTGGACAAATAAGGGTGGAAGAGGACCAAAACAAGTTCACACAAGGTCATGAAAACTGAGAGCACCTGAAGTCCATACCTTAACATACAGAGTAAGGAATTGTGAGGAATCCTTATTTCTCAAGTCAGAGACTTACCTTGCCCAAGAGTTGCCAGAAAGTGTTAGCACACAATTTTCTGTATGTATGTACACATACACTTACACAGTATTTTAAAGAAATATATATATAAATAGATACTTGGCATTGGATAAACCAGAATGTGAACCTTGGGTCCATATTAACAAGGTCACATGAGATGCAAATTCAGCTTATCCACATACTGCAAATAGATATGGGAGGGGTTGGGGAGAAACACATATGCAACTCCATGCAGACAGAACGCAGACAGAACACCCCTGTCAAAGAAACAAGGCTGTAACTGATAGCAACAGCTATATCAGTACTGTTCTTCTTTCAAATGTCTAAACAATCTGGGTGTACAGCACAGTTTAAACAATAGCTTACGGTGATAAATACCATAATTTAAGAAAACAAAACAATTTAAGTAAAACCTTCAAAGGAAAAGCCATCAGATATTTTAAGCTGAGACACAAAACAAGCTCTAGCACTAGGCATGCAAACCTAACACATGTAGTTGTGTTACCGTATTTTTTATGCCAGTTAATTATGTTTCAGCGGTATATTTAATATATATGTAACGTGTGATACCAAAGTGTGACAAAATTCACAATGCCATCTTCTTCACAATCCAACTGTTTGCCTAAACTCAGCAAAGTGAGACGAGCTGCGTGCTTTGCTATATTAACCAAATATTTTATGTTATTGATTTTGAAAACACTATCTATCGAGTATTTGATTGCAAAATTGTCTACATGTATCTATGTTGGAGGCACATATACCTTAATTAGGAAAATTTCTGAGATTACCAAAGCACCAAGTACTTAGTGATTCATTGTCATTTTGCTACCATGGATATTCCCACTTCTTGGCCATTTTGCAAAGTACCTTGGAAATTATATTATAAGGAGTTATAAACTTTCCTACTTAAACTTTGGAAAATACTTCTCTTGCACTGCACAGCTACTCTACTCCTCAAGAAACACTGGGAACTCAAACAGTAACACAAAATCTAGTATTTCAAGGCTTTTTTCTGAGAGCTGTTAAACCCTACTAAGGGGTTTGGGTTTTGGGTTTTTTTTGTTTGTTTGATTGTTTTTTTCCCCCTTCACAAATCAACCAGTCACTCTGGGTAACTGAAGAGCTACTAACCTGCTCTTCCAGCAGCTCCTGCCATAAAAGCTGAATTTCTTGCAACTTCACCCGTCGTTCCTCAGTCCAACGACAAACTGCTGTCCACCGCTCGCCGAGCCTCTACAAAAGCAGGAAATTCATGAACGTACACGAGCCTCACAAGGAAACTCAAATCAGATAATCAAAAGCATAATTTCTATTTCATAGTAACCTCTTTCTACATTATAGCTACCTCCTTGTGAGTAATCACCATTGTTGTATTGCACAAAGCTGGAGGTTAAAACTTTTAAGAGCATTCACCTATGGTCTTATCTCTGCTCTTGCTGAAGTCAGTGAGCTCTTTGATTGACTTCAAAGGGAGCAAAGAAGCATGAATTCTGTTTAAATAAATTGTTTCACACTCCCTATACTTCAGGTTACAGTCTGACTTCTGACAAAAACGGGAAATTACTTCACACTATATTCACTAGATAAATTCTGCTCACATCTTTAAATATTCTTCCCATTGGATTTTAACTTCCTAATGAAAATTACTTATGTGAAATAACAGTTGTACTGTGCATCTCCCCATTTTAACGAAACTGCTGAAAGAATATACTACAAAAGTGCCTCAGTTTCTGGGAACGGGAACAGCTTGACTCATCAGGAATCGAGCTTGAAAGTCACCAAAGCACTTTTGCAGGTTTTACCGTGAATAAATTTAACAAGTCTTTACTTCTACAAAAAAAAAAAACCACCAAACATATTGCTTTAAATTACTTGCTAGGATAAATAGTCTTTAAACACAAAAATGTTGATTAACAATTACATGCAAAGGTTTTAAGTGCCTGCTACTACAGTTAAAAAAAAAAGAAGTCTCTAACATTACAAGAAGTAACAGTTTTAAACTAAAAGAGGGTAGATTTAGACTAGATATAAGGAAATACTATTTATTTATATTTTTTTTGGTTACGGTGAGGGTGGTAAAGCACTGGAACAGGTTGCCCAGAGAAGTGGTAGATGCCCCATCCCTGGAAACATTCTAGGTCAAGCTGGGCAGGGCTCTGAGCAACCTGATCTAGTTGAAGACATCCCTGCTCATTTCAGGGGGGGTGGACTAGATGAACTTTAAAAGGTCCCTTCCAACCCAAACTATTCTATGATTTTACCTGCAATTGTTCTTCCAGAATAGCTGTTGCACTTTCCCCACTGCTTTCATCAACAATGACGACCATGTGTGTTAGGGAGTTTACCTTCACCTGTTCTGTCTCTAGGTCACTCTGCAGGCTCTAGAAGAACAAATCTGAGGTTATCAACTATTTTGGCCACAGTGACTAACACAACTACTGTGGCAAAGTACTTCAGATTCAACAGTTAAACACAGATTTTACCTGGGAATCACTGCGCAGTTTCAATGAATGTAAGCAAAAGACTGCCAGAAATGAACCCAAAACCATTCTGTTAAAATGTTGGAAAACGTGATGTAGTGCTTTAAGCTGTATGCACCATACTTTACCAGGAGAATCATGTGACAACTGCATTGACTTTCTATATGTCTACTGTTATAGGTAAGAGAGCTTACGTGTTTCTACCAAAAGCTATTATTGTTAACAAGCAAGTATCATAGGGCATGCCAAACAGGGAAAAATCACTAAGAACACTTGTCTTTTAATAGATGACAATATAACTCTCATAAGCACCAACAATGCTATAATTGATCATGATGTTCAAAACAATAGTTGAAAACTGCAGAAAGCGTACAGTTCCACTTAGTTTGAGATAATCTGTAGATTTAAGTATTCATAGAACTGCTATAAGAACAGATTCTGTGGTGAAAGCCTACCTCTGAAATTTCTCTGCCAGATCAATATGCCTTTACAGTACCGTAAATATCACTTTTCATCCCAGAATATCGTAAGCTACTCCATGAACAACACGCCTCAAATTCCCCAGACTTTAAAGACAGAGGAAAGAAGGTAGATGTGGGACAGGAAATTACACAGACTAAAAATACCTCACAAGGCAAGAACTGTGGAGCATGTCCCATGCTGGGGAGAAGGTCAAACCTCAGCACTGAGTACAAAAACCAAAGCTGCAACCATGACAAGTATCGAAAGGCCATCTTTCTCCTTCAAAAAAAACCACTGCAGGCTAGAAAGGGTGGACTCCCACCCAGAAACTTAATTGAGAGACAAACCACTTCCAAAATGTCATGCACATCAGAGAGCAGCGTCTATGCACCCCCTTAGGATGTGATCCCTGTAATAGCAGGGACTAGAATCAGTGACTTGGGAGGCCCTTCCTGATAGGTTTTAGCTCCCACTTTATTTTAATCTGTGAGTCTCGAGTGTGCTTTAGCAATGCCTGCCAGTCATTAAAGCCAAGTTTGTCCACAGGACATTTCATACTGTCCCTCACACCTACAATTTACCTGGAGAGGCCTCATTTCCTCCATGAAGTGAGGGTAACAATTTCCCCTACAGGTTTTGCTTCCTGCATGAAGCGAAGAACAGTTTCTGCTATAGTCATCAGTGCTTAAGTGTTCAGTTAAGAAAGCACTTCCAGAAACTTCCAATTCCTTTCTACTCCATCATCACCCTTTTCCAAACATCAAATGCAGCCCCTTCAGCATACGGCCATATATGACTTCTGACACAATCGAGTTTCTCAGCTAAAGAACCCACCAACGTACACATCTTCCAAATACTTCTCCCATACATAACAGACAAAAAGGTTTACTTTATGTTCTTCCAGCTGTTTTTGAAGGGACTCCAAATCCTCTGCTAAGAGCTGAGATTCCATCTTCTGAATGCGTTCTTCTGTGACCGTCAGCCAGTCAGACAGCTGCTGCAACTGCTGCTTCTGGAGCTCCATCAGCATGTCATGCAGGCTGCAGTGGGAAGCACAGGCAGAGTTATTTCAGAAACAGTTTTCCTAAGGAAAGAGACTAAGTTCTAGTTCCTACAGGAAAGAACCAAGGCCATACATAAACCAGTCAGCTATTATCAAGCAAAATTTTCACCATTAAGCTAAGGAACACAGTTAAGTATCCTTGTTTCTTTCTCAACAAAAAAGTTAGTGAATTATGCAATTTATTTCAGGGATTGTTTCTTGCAAGAGGGATTTTGCCACTAATAGAGCCTCTACTGAGAGCTGCAACAAAATGCGGTTTCTCCCTTGATGTGCAGCTCTTAGCTTGATAACCCACAGGCGGGAAAAAAATCTTCTAAGTGTATTTTAGTTGTGTAAACACACATAGCTATCCACATCTACTGTATGCTTTATTGAAGAACTTAAACTATTGAAACAATATTAAAACCACATTTATTTAACTACTGCATGTAGATACTATATATTTAGTCTAGCCCATTTACATAACATAACAGTCACAAAATGCAAGAATCCAAAAGCCACCTAGGTATATTCATTTCCTTTGTTTCACCTTAGAAAGTATGAAGAAGGTGGATTTCATGTCACAAACTGTAGAGTTATTTCTGAAAAAAAATCTTACAAATGGATGCAGACCAACCCCTTTGAGATGCAATAAGCACCAGAGGCTGGTTCTGCAGCTCTAGGAGAGGGTGTGCGTCATGACTTACCGGGACTGTCTGTCCATGCTCTCCACCCTGAGCTCCTCCCAGCGGGAGTTCAGTAGCAGCATTTGTTCCTGGATCTCAAACTCCTCTTCAGGCGACAGGTTTCCCTGGGCCACCAGTTGGTTTCCAGCTTGCAGAACACTGCCCACGCTGCTCTGGTGCGCAGTTAGTTCCATCATAAAACCCTGGAAATGGTACAACCAGCCATGTCACCACGATCTGTGAGCTCCTACAGGAGTTTATGGATTTGTAAATGTCATAATAAATTGTCATGTTTGAAACAGTGCTGCAGAATGAGTTAGCACCATCAAACACACAAGCATGGTAGACCTGTTGCTCTCTATGACAGGAGATTCTCTGTGAGCTACAAAAATTCTAGAGCCAGTAAAACAGAGTTAATTGAGGGGGAAAAAAAGCTGGCTACCTCAGAGAAAAAGGCTGTTTGTAAGAAGACAGCCTTTGAACAAATGCACCAAGAAAATAAAACAAAAACTTAACTGTGGCCCACAGAACATAAAAGATTATCTGAAATGTACTACAGGAAAGCAAATAAAAGCCTATGAGTTAATAACATTAAAAATTCACATATTTACTATAAATCCAGAACACCTCTTCCTTTGGTTCATAGCTTTAAAACTGTAGCACAAGGAAAAAAATTCTTCATATTGATCAGCATTCAGTTTTTCAATTCAATTGTACACATCAAGCTGACAGAGGAGAAACATCTAACATGACATTTGAAACCTTTAGCAACATCAGAACATTTGTTCAGACTTGGAACAGAATCAAAACAAAATAATCTGGAAACAACAATAATTTGGAAGCAACAACACATGCTTCTGAAATACACTATGTTAATCATGACAGGGAGACCACTAAATTAAACTGACATTATTATCAATTTCAGCATTGCCCTCATGTAACAGCGAGTGACATAAGGCTGACCAGGCTTTTTAGTAGTTGGCAGCAGAGAAGCACAAATCAGCCTGGATCAGACTGTCTTTGTATTAGAGACACCATTGAGCCAGTCACCAAAAGCTAATAAATACATTAAAGTTTCAAAGCATGTTTCACTGTAAGTTCTCCTAAAAAGATCTATTTCACCTTCAAGAAGCTACTATTTGTTAAAAAATAAAATAAAAAAAAAAACAAACCACACCACACAAAAAAAAAAACCAAACCACAACACAAGAAAACCCATACACAAAAACCCGTGAACAAAAAAATACCAAACCCATCACATTCAGTTAGAGGTGCTTTTAACTTAGGAAAAACAAGACAAAAGAAACAATGGCATGTTTTGGATAAGGACTAGGAAATGGAAGTTCTGCAGCTCACATACACACACAAAACAACAAATGAGTTTTCAAGAGAGGCTTACTTCATGGGTGGAAAATTGCTCTTTGACTTCCTCAACATCACCAGATATTTCCTCCTGTTCCCGAAACGCATCCTCAGCTGACAGCAACCATGTAAGAACTTCTTCCAGAGCAACTTGGTAGCTATCCAAGTCCATATCCACCTCTGTCACCGTGCTGGGAGTCTCTGCTCTAGAACTGCCCTGCTCCTCTTCAAGCGCTACAGCCTAGGCAGCCAAGAGAAAAGTGATGTCTTAGAAGTGCAAAGAAGATGCCTTTCCAAGTGATACTAAAAATAGAACAACTAAGATCCTTTTTAATCCCTTCATAAAATTTTAACAATAACCATTGGGTACATTTTTAATGAGAAGGCCCACAGTCTCCACTAATGAACTTTCATTTTAAAATAAAAAAACCTGGATAGAAAAGAGGATTTTAATCTTTCTCTTTAACAGAGCAGTAGATCTCACACCCAAACACAAACCCATCACTACCACCACAAGTTCTGCAATAAATTCAGTTAAAGATTTTGGGCCTCCCTCTCCAGCTTGCCAAGACAAACAAGAAAGAGAAACAGAAGAAAGAAGCCTAACACCGATAGAACTTTATACCTCAACACACAGGATTTTGTACATGAATCAGAAAAGAAAAAGAGGAAGATAAAAATCACTGAAGTCAATCACAAAGAAGATGCTATGATTTTTTCATATTCTCCCGATTGTGTTGCCCAAGATAGAAGGCATATTCCAGAGATAACGGACAAGCCTGAAGATCAGCTAAAATTACAACTCAAGAAAAGGCAGACTTTGATGACAAACACACCTGCTGCATGTTGAACTCTCCATCCTCACATTCCTGCTTGTATCTCCTTGGAAGGGTTTCCACCTCCCGGATGTCTTCCATGGTGACTTGCTTAGGAAGGACCTCAAACAAAGAGGTTAAATACATAATAATAGACTTTTTGTCTGGAAGCTGTACAGCAACATCTGCATCAAAAAGATAAAATATGGGGAAAAAAATGAAGAAGCTGCTTTTCTGAATCGTTACTTAGAATAAAGTTAAAGTTTTACATACAGTGTAAATCACAGGTTCTCATGTTAAGTAGCCTTCAGTAACTGTAAGTTAAAAGGCCAGGTTTGAAATATGTTGAAAGCAGTATGAAGGAGAAAAAAATTTAAAAAATAAATTTTCTACATCTGGAAGTGAATTCATATTAAAAGGTATGTTCTTTTTGAAGTAAGGGCCCAAACCGGAAGTTATTAAGGAATAAAAACTGTTTGGGGAAAATTATTCTGGAGCATCTCCCAAGCATAAATGCAGTTCAGGGACAGTATCCCACATAAACAAACACTTCCACTTAGGCTCTGACTCCACTCCCAGCATTGGTCAGTTCATTTTCTTACTTCTGATATAGAAAAGAGTTTCAGTGACTCAGGTTCACTTATCTCTCAGTTTGAGTGCTACTTGTTCAGTTAACACTTTTTTTTTTTTAGGAAGAAAGTGGTGCTTGAATCTATAAAGTTTGAGAGCTTGTCTTACAGGATGAATCTTTGGAAGCTCACTTCAAAGCACAGTAACAGCACAGGATTTTTAAAAAGGGCCATAAAAGTTTCCTGGTAAGCATTCCTGCACAGTAAGCACTTACAGCACTGGCAGCTACTGCTACTCAGTGTATATACAAAGAACAAAAAAATCATAAGCTGTTAAGCTATCCCATTCTACATAATGCTCTAACTTCATCTGAAAAGCGTGGACTTTTGCGGTAGAACTCCTACCTAAAATAAAACAAAGTCAGTGTACCAATTTCACCTTCTGTACACTGTCTCTGAATGTTAAGTCAATCTGAACCTTAATATTCAAGAAGCCGAAGCATACTCATACACAGACATACCCTTATCCTACAATTTACATTCTTTTAAACCCAAATATAAGGGCTTGAAACAAAATATCACTGCACAAAACTGCTGGAATTTGTATTCATATTAAATGTCAATAGAAGAAATTTCTTTCAAGAGAGATCAAAAAAGCTTCTAGTCAAGCAAAATAACTATATCGCACCTTCAGGATCCAACAGTTTCTCAATTCCCAAGTGGTTCTTGGCTATGCTGAAAGCATGTTCCAGTCTCTCGACTGGGGACATCTTTATAACTTTATCCCAGCTGAAAAGCTCAGGTCTAAAAGTAAAGAAAAAACAGGAAAGAAGGCAGTACATCTTACTTGAAGAAAAGATTCCATACCATACAGAATATAAAGTTATGGATATGAAGGTAGACACATACACACAAAATATAAACATAAGTGCATATACACAAATGTATAAATAAAAAAGCACATTTTTGATGAGTGAGAATCTGGCAACCACAAATCAGTTAACTGATTGCATGTCCACAGCAACATCCACCTTCCATTCTATGTATTCTGTACATATACTTACTGACAATAGGAGATTAAATATTACTAACTGAAAAACAAACTGTGTTTAAAATTTATTCCAGAACCAGTTTTCTTCGAGTATTTCTTTCACAGCATTATGTTACTACATGCTTTCTGCATCAAGCTCTGCTGGGGAATCAAGAGTCACTCTGTTCCTGGAGAGCCTCATTCCAAACTTGTGATGTGGCTCAGTGACCACCCCAGACCATCACAGCCAGTAGCAGCCGTGATCTCCACCCCTGCTTGCTCACCCTGCCCCTAGGCCTTTTTCCCCCATTTAAAAAAAAAGAAAAGAAAAAGAACAAAAAACCCCACACCACAAAAACACTACAAAAAACCCATCCCATCACACATGCTCGTGAGAGTCATGATGCGTATCAGACCAAGGAAATGATCGATCTACAGTGCCAGCAGCCTTCAGCTCACATTAGTGTTAACTAAACCAAATCTCCAGTCCAGCCGTGCACCCAAATCATACCAGCAGGTCTCAAGGGGCAAGAGCAGAGCACAGAGCAGGAAGAGGGGTTAGCAAACAGGGCCCCTTCCTAGTGGTACCTACCCCAGCCGGGCATGATCAGCCTAATGCTGCAGCAGCAGAGCTATAAGACTACAAAGCCATTAAAATACTTCCCATTCACCTGTAATAGTGGCTTCTCATTAAAACACTGCTATTGATTCTGCACTTTATAGAACTTGGGGAGGAAGAGGGCTTGCCTTTAATTCTTTCAATACTTAATTCAGTTGTAAATTGACCCAAGAGTTGTGCATTACACTTTGTGAAACAGGAAGGGCATAGGCCAGCAGGGTCTGAGAAACAAAAAGCCAGAAGGAAGGTGGGGTGAGCAGGAAACAGATATACAAAGGTCCTGATAGAAGCTAGTGGAATACTGTACCTCCATGCAAGAAGCAACAAGGCTAACCACATAGACTCACATAAAGCCTTAGCAGAGACTCTTGCTTTGAAGAACACAGTGCAGTATGTTTGTATGCGTACTACCTGCACGCTGTGATAACACAAATTTTAATACAATGCAATCTAGGCATTTACCTATGAGCAAGAAAATTGTACCAAAGAGCAGAATTCAGTTCAAAGGGGAACTAAGCTAATATTAGGAAATGAAAGAGACCAGCACAGTAAAATGTTAAATGTCTTGTTATTTCATATAATTTTATTAAGTACTGCAAGCATTACAAAGTTGCTAGATATTATAGCCAAGAGGTAGCACTGCTAACAATTGTTGATAGACACATAAAGAGAAGAGCAAGCTACTAAACCTCTTAATGGGATCCACAAAAATTCTCGTATATGAAGTATCAAATTAAAGTAAATTAAAAAAGCAATATTGAAAATGCCCCTTAGGCAGGTGTCGTCGTTTAACCCCAGCCAGCAACTAGGACCATGCAGCCTCTCACTCACCCCTCCTTCCCCCTCCCCAGAGCAGTAGGGAGAAAAGGAGGGGAAAGGGGGGGAGGAAAAAGCTCACAGGTTGAGATAAAGTTTAATAGAACAGTAACAGAAAAGTAAAATAATAATAACAATAATGGTAAAAAAATACACTAGACACAAGTCACTCTCACTGCCCAGTGACTTGGTTGCCAAGCCCAATCCAAGAAGAGATCCCAGATTCCACACACCCCAGTCAACCCCTATTTATATATAAGCATGTCATCTATGGTACTGAATATTCCATTGGCCATTCTATTATTCTGCCTATGCTCCTTCTCAGCTTCTATGGGAAGCTGAAAAAAGTCCTTGACTAGTATAAACATCACTTAGGAACAACTAAAACAATAAGCATTGACATTCCTTTCATACCAAATCTGAAAACACAACAACCACTAGAAAGAAAATTAACCTCTATCTTAGCTGAAACAAGGGCAGATGGGAAGCAATACTGCCTAGGTAAGCTAAATAGCTCTATTGTCCTACCACTTCTGCAACCTGCCCCAATCCCCTTGTTCCTATCAAGTGCCTTTTAAAGCTCCTCTTTCAAAGCCAACCTAAATTTGAATGCAGCTCAAGATTTCTCAGAAGTGTGGGCAAAATGGTGCTTCCCTGGCTAAAGCACTGGCGCCCAGGGACAGCAAAGCTGAATTATGAAGCTCTGGCAACTGCCAGGCTCCCAGGAAGAGGAAATAAAAGGTTCAGAGATCAGCAGAGCCAGGTAAGTGAGAAAGATTAGGAAGCACAGTTACTCAGTTAAGAGTTTTCAGCAGGGGTTTTTGCTGCTTAACAGTGCTCTGAAAACACCAGAGCTCACAGACTTCAGATCACGCAAAGCCCAAGCACAGAGTCACAACGCATAAGGACAACAAACAGCCTGAAGCCAATTTTTCTACCTCTCTCCTCCTTCTTCCCTCAGCTCACCTAGGACTCACTTATGTCTAAAGCTGGCACTCTCTCCATCACAAAGCTTCACACACTCAGCAGCAGAACTACACCACTACAGGCAATTACGGTGATAAGAAAACCACCAACACAGCTCACACCATCCAGAGAAGGGACTTGGAAATACTTCTGATAAATTCCAGAGTGATCTTTCCTACTATTGCTCTGCCTTTGCAGAACAGTCCTTCCAAACTTTCAGGAGCCCTCAGTGTGGTGCAGGTATTCCCCATGCATCCATGCAGGCTGAACACAAGCCAGCTCTTGTCTACAAGGCACAGAGGTGTGTCAGGGCAGACGCATCCTGAAGTCACCAAGTCTATTATTTCAGTGAGCACAGGCCAAATAGGCACTTAAGAGTAGAGAACAGCAGGCTCAAAATGAACATATGCTTTTGTAAACATTTTCTATCTGCTGGATATAAATATTCTGGGTGTTTGTAAAGCATTTGTCATGACAGATACCTGGTGGCCAGGAGGTCTGGTTAAATTAAGATATTATCATACCATTACCATGTTAAAATGGCTATTTATGGCTAAGAACAGTCAGCCCTTGCAAAGCAATGAACTGACGTTTAAAGTATGTTGGAATAGAACGGATTGTCCAGAAGCAAATCTCAAAAAAAAAATTAAAGAAAAAAGGAAAGAAGTGGTAATTTTCATAGGAGCCTGTAATGATAATTTCTTTAGACTACCAAAGAGTTCTCCAATAATCAGAAAGAACACAAAAGATCTGTGCAAAGAAGCTTTAACAGCATTCTTTATAAAGTATAATGAACAAACTAATGAATATGCTAGTATACCTGAAGTATTCTATTACCCTTTGATTCTCCTGCTCAAGAGTTCTCCTGAAAGAACTGCATACTTGTGTCTTTCAGGCAACATACATTCAAAAACTAAGAAAAGCTACGGAGCCTGTCTCTCATTTCTTCCTTTTGAAGCTTCTGTATCTTCCTACTAAAATCATATGGCAAAGTCCGACTGAAGAAATGTCTCCCTTTGCAGAGGAGGGAGGGCAGAAGGAAGGAAGTACAGGCAAAGGAGGTGGTCAAACCCCCTGCAAAGACCAGTTCAGCATATTTGCTGTATGATGAATACTAAGTGGGATGTAAACCCACTTTCAATTAGCAAGTGTAAATGCATGTGCATGCAGGAACTGAGAGAGTTACATTGCTGCCTTGGCTCCATCATTTACAAGGTTCTGGCTATATCCTTCCACTGTTATTGTTACCACAATAAAAAACAAACAAACAAAAAAAACCACCAATGAATCACCAGAACAGGCTAGAAGCTGTCAAATGCTCAAGCACGAAGACATGGGAAAAAAGCTGCTTACTTCATTAGGTCTAAGATAAGCCGTTTGCTACTTACTTGTGTCTGTGGATGACAGCATTAAAGGCAAGTCCATCTGCCCAGCTTGTGGTGAAGTTCAGAACATTGACCTGACTGTAAGGTCTCGTGGACTGCCGAACCCAGCTCAGCAGAATCTTCTCACTGTTGGTCTGCTGCAAGTCTGACATGATGTTCTTCATTACATCCTTCACCTGCAAAACAGCAGCAACTACACCTTACAGACATGTTCTCTACTTTTCCTGCTTACAAAACCTTTGAACCAAGCTATTTCACAAATTATGAAAGGGTCTTTCCCACGAAAACCTATGAATCTAACTCCTCACACGAGATCTGGGAATAGGAGTCATCAGGCCATCATTGTACTCTACTAATTACAAGAACCAGTAATGCTTCATGTAATAATGACATGTTACTCTTACATTATGATCCTCCTTCTTTCTCCTCAGTGCTGCCTATGCTAAGCGTGAGGTACAATATTTCTCACTGCCTTGTGCTGCGGTTCCACCAGTAAGCAACCCCCAAAAACACAGATTGCACAGGTTTTCTGCAAGAAGAGGCTATCTGCTCAGCAAACATAAGTAGTTTGCTTCTTGGGTACCATGCATAAGCATCCACCGAAGTCCCTCCAAGCAAATTCAATGACCCTCCTGGTACCTGGATGAATTGCTCCTGGTTTAATCTATGAGACTGAGAAACAAACCTACAGAGTAGCATATAAGATGCAAGCCCAACACAGCTACCTAGACAATAAAACACCACCTGCTAACAGAAATGTATAAAAGCCTTGAGGAAGGAATATAAATACAATGCTTCAGCCTGAAAAGCCTCTCTGCAATTAACACCAGCAGGAACTAAACTGAGAGACTGAGTATGACTGAGCACATATGAGAATACGTGTTGCAGGAGGCAGCCAATAGACAGAGATCAGAAACCAAACACTGGCCTGCCTTTATTTACCAACCCAAAATAGAAGCAGTATTTTCCGCCACCAAAACCCCGGGAAGCTTTGTGAGAATCCCAGCAGATCGATGCCCACGATTCCTGGAAAGGAAGAGATCTCACAGCAGCCTCTCACCTGCCAGTGCAAGATAATGCTCCACAGCAGTCCCAGCGTCAGCTTGTGATTTCCATCAACGATGTCAGTTCCTCCAATATTCACCAACTCCACCTGGAGAGGTTGGATCAACTCTATGTTAAACACTTATCACAGCTTCAAGTCACAACCCCACCCCATATTCCTGGCTGTCCAGCCACATATTATCAAGTGCTCTCAAATAAGAATAGTTAGAAAGACAGAACCAGAGATGACAGAGTACTGCCTATCTGAACTTGTCATGACAACTGCTTAAACAACATGACAAAAGATGGCACTAAAGAGGATACTCCATTGGAAGACTTTTATCCTCTCCTCTAATATACACATGCACACCAGCAGTCAAAACTGACCAACAGAAATGAAAACATGAAAGATCTGATATTAAAAAAAAGTTAAGCAGTCCTGCTCCTAGACACACTCAGATATTACAGAACCATGAAAACTCTGCAATTAAGAATAGATTTGTCCTTTGCATGAACCAGCTTCCAAATGAGAGAAGTTTATATAAGGAGATCAAAAGCTCAAGGGAAAAATAAAATTTTCAAGTTTCCTATATGCAAAGGACTCCATATAGACTTGGTGATGGTCTAATTGAGATCATTAAAGAGATAAAAACACAAAGAAAGAGACAAGGAGATTAGTAAGTGAGAGGGAAGGAGAGGCTACCCGCTCCTGCATCAAGTGTTCAGCCCTCAGAAGAAGCAAAACTTAGAGCACACTACAAGATACTCACTCAGTACTACTTTAGAGTCTGAACTGAAATGGGGCATCAAGTCTCCACTCAGTCAACGCAGAGAAAGCAGCACTAACTCTGAACCACCTTTTGGAGGGAACTAACAGCAGCACACTGCATTAATCACGGCCATGCCTATGGAAATTGGGCTAGGAACAGCCGCCTGTGACACAGGAGACAAATACCTCCCTGGGTGTATGCACACATATAGCAGATGCTGCAACGCACTCCCACACAGGGCAGACGGTGGGGCTTCATTCTTGTAAATAACCTGAGTCAGGAGCATCCTCCAGCCCAGGGGCAAGCGGCACAGTGCATTTCACCTTGATAGAGCAGCTTTTTTCTCCCTTTCTCACCCCTGCTCCAAAACAGCATTATCGACAGTGCCTGCCAGAAACATCTCCCAACTTACACTAACTCTGAGAACTGTATCTGGGCATTGGTTGGGTTCAGAACTGGTCATAGAGAAAAAAACCTGCACCAAGGAGCTGGCTAGCAATTAAACAATACGGACAACCACAGGACAGTAACAGAGCCAATACTCTGGCTCTCAATAGACATAGCCTACAGTGACAGAATAGACAAGAACCAAGTTTCATTTTCCTTTAGATGATATTGCTGACATGTAAGAATATAAAGATATTCCATGAATATTTTTCCTCTTATCGCACAATCACGAGTGGCTTCAATTCTGCTTTCAGATATCATCTTGACAATTTTCAGTTCCCCATAGGTCTCTTGGTTAGGAGAATCAAATTAAAACTGTGTTGTGAGATTAACATGGAACCACAAATTACACTTCAAAGTACTAAGGAAGCTTGTGGATTTGTGGATTGTTCTCTCCTAATTTCTACAGCAGCTGGAACAGAATCTTACAGTAATATTCTTTGCAAATACCGGGCATGTATTTTAAGATAACTGTAAATTAAACAGGCAAAAACACGCCAAGAGAATCACCAGTATGGATCATTAAACAATGCACTAGAAAGCACTCTAGAACACAAGGAGCAGAAAGCAAGACTAAAGGTCAAGGGCACAAAAATAAAACAATTACACTGCGAGAGCTTTTTTCACCTCTAATAGAAGAAAAACACTCCTAAGAATGGGTAACAAAAATTTTTTTCATTGCAGCTTAATAATAATAATAATGCATTCTTCTTGCTATCCACACCATACATTAAAGAAAATACTCCACGTGTCCATTTTTGTATTTTAATGATTCTGAACTAAACCAATGCTTTGCAGGATGCAGCCAGAAATCCACTACAATGGTGAGTGAACTACTGAGACTTAAGCAAAGATAATCAATAAAAGAAAACTGACAGTAGACGGTCAGTACTACTTGACAGTAGACTGACAGTGGCTACATGGAATAATTTCCAGTGGATTTTTATTATTACTATTTTTAAAAACTTGGTCCACAATTCAAAAACGTTGAAATTCATTACTTAGAACCATTCTGCTCATCAGATGGATGAGGTTCACAGGACCACTTGAACATCTACATCCTAGGCTTGTCTGATCCTTGCAATATATATTTAAACACTTTTATAAATTATTTCACAAGTTATGAATATTATATAGCCCACAAACTCTCAGGCAACAGAACACAACTACTTCTCAGTTTTCCCTGCATCTTAACAAATACTTTCTAATGAAGTTAAGCAGTAGGTATAAATCATATACGTGACCTTAACAACCTTCAGCTAACTAACACCATCTGTTTACTTCTAGAAACCCAGATCCTGCCAGCTTAAGGAAGAACTAATTAATTATTATAATTCAATATTATTCCATCTATTATTTTCATAAAATAAATCAATTTCAAGCTGGAAAGAGGCATTACTTATCCTTAGAAAAAAGTTAATCAGTATTTACAGTACCTCAAAGAAGAAAAAAAAAAAAACAAACAACCCACCACTAACTTTGGCTACTTCCTAGAAATATGACACTAATCTACCAACACAGAGGGGAAATTGCATATTATACAGCATGTTCATATCACTCTTCAATCAGCAGTTTACACAAATATGTCAGTGCCTTTTTGCATTAGATGTATTTTATTGCCAGAATGTTCCTATTAAGTTATTTTAGTGCCTTGACATTCACAAATAGAAATTCTAACTATAGAGAGAGTGCTTGTCAGGAACTGTTCTTTAGGGGAAAAATAAAATCACTTTACTACAGTACTTCCAGGCAGTAAAAACAAACACAAAACAAACAATTATTATTCTCATTTTTCTTAAAGAAAGATTGGTGTCTCTTTGTTCTGATCAGTTACCAAAGCTCCAAATTAGAAACACTCAGTACAGATTTGACACAGAATTGATAGATGTCAATGGAAAGATCCTCCTGTATTTTGAGAGCAGGACACAGAGACACAAAACCTGTCATACCCTTACAGATTTTTGCACAAGTTTTGCATCACCACTGGAAATTAGTTTCTTGTCCTGCCAGGTTCTTGAGCTACGTGTATCACAGCTTCAAGTCACCTTTGTTTTGGTAGCTGAACACATTTCAACAAAACACAGTTTAGTTAATACCATTAAGTTAGCATTTTAAAATTTCACAAATTTGCCAGACATTGAAATTCTATATCAGAAAAGGAAAACTGAGAACAGTTTACCCATCTCACTGAATTTTCACTTGAAGTACCAAAAAATCTTTATTCTCTTCATTTTGAACTTATTTGCACATAGGAACAAATTAAAGAGTCTATCAAAAAGTTGTGGAAAAACATGCTCACATTGTTCTGATGCAAGACTTGCAGTACTCGGTTGACGTTATTTAAGGCATGTACTCGTGTGGAACCTCGTTCTTTAGGCTGAAAATAAAAAATTACAATCTGTTCACATCAGAATTAACTTGACAGACCAAACAAAATAAGTGATAGACCAAACAGGAAAATTGTCTTAATTTTCTCTTTTTTTTTTTTTTTAAGCAGGAACAAAAACCAAAGATGATCATCCACAACAATTTCAAAATCAAAACTGCTCAGAACATTATTCCTCAATTCAAGGCACAGGACAGGCCTTGGATTCAAAATGTGTTTCAGTTCATCTTCGGTAAGTCCAGAATTGTTATTCCCAGCATCTGCAAAATTATAAACTGGCAATACAACAGCAAAGTGGGAGTTCCCGGGGAAAATCTGAGAGTTTTGAACTTTTGCCAGAGTAGTTGAAGCTTTTTGGCTCCCAAGAGGGAACATGCAGCAATTTGTTTCTCTGGCACCGAAAGCCTGCTAAATATTTGCATGCTGGGAAGATGTTACACTTCCTAACTTTCCCTTCCTTTTAATATTAGGGGGGAAAAAAACCACTGCAACTCTTGACAATACCTGCCACTCCATTTGCTTTTAATCACTGCAATTTAACTCCTGCAGCAGAACATGATCGTACTGCAAGAGCATGGAGCTGAACTTGGAACACTGTAATCCACAGAAGCAGAAACCAAAAAGCTCTTATTGTCTTCAGTATACTTCAAATCAGACCACGAATCATGAAAACTACCCGTGAAATGCATCTGTTTAAAAAACAAGGCAAGCTTGCAAGGTGAAGTTTTAAATGGCTAAAGGTGCCCCATAAGGTCAATAAGCAAGTTTGAGATAAATAGTGAAATCCAGAATTTAATCCCAAGTGATGGCACCCAGGTTTCACTATGCCTCATGTATCTTTCTGAAGAGGCATCAATGTTAGCAGGGGAAGAGTTTTCAACCACGCACACACTTTCCTAAACAAGACTGGAGTAGTTTTCAGACCTTTCCTATCTGTAGATCACAAAGGATTTTTCAATAGACGTGCAGATTTTTGTATTGTCTACTATCTGTTGTCTTTTTTTTGTTTCATTTTTAAGGGATCTTTCATGAGCCTATTAGAAAAAGCCTACAGGTATTCCAGCTAAAGGCTGCTCTTCCAGATCATCCAGAAGTAGACCTTTAGAAGATCTTTATTAAAAATATACACTCTGAGAATAACATCACTGGTTTTACATGCTTTGCTAAACAGTATGTTAACCCTCGAGAGGGTTACACAGCGAACTACAGCCTGACCCTATATCACGAGTCGCGTTCATGGGAATTTCACTGGAACTGTAGAGAGCAAGTACACACTACAAGCAAAATAGGTTTTTAAATAAATTAAAAAAAAAAATCACATGCCACAGTTTGTTTTGTGTGTTTTGTTTATTTGTTTGTTTTTGGTGTTTTGTTTTGTTTTAAGTAAATGGGAATGCAACTCATACAACATTTCTCTTACCAGAGGTTTCCCCGTCAGACCCTCCAAGAGGTCCAAAAGCTTCCTTCCATCTTTCAGATCTGTGAACATGTCCTTAACTGGGGGCTTCCCACTCTGCAGAAAAAACAAAGGCAGTAATAAAAACAGTGTTTAAGCAGAACCTCCCTGAAAAAAAGAACTTTTTCCTTTTTATCTTTCAATTCATTCTTATTTGGTACTGAATACAGTAAATAAAAGCTAGGGGATGGTGACAGTGGTCAGGAAGGCACCCTCCCCTTCTTCAGTGTGTTTTTTTCTCCCCATCTCTATCGTTCTGTACACAAGCAGCCTAGTACTGAGTAGCCAAATCAATGCATCCTGGCTAATGTTAGGGTAGATGCGTTAACACTTGGCGAGTTTGAGCAGTCATTTGAGAAAAAATGCTGCATCTAAACGAGGAAGAAACTGAGGTTTTTCAGAAAGAAGCTATTCGGACAAATTCCCTCAGATGTAAAAAAAGACAATACAAAAGGACCTGGAACTGAGCCTTGTGTAAGGAGCTGCCACTCTTCTACACAGACTAGTAGAGCAAAAGGTGTAATATATATTGAAACAAATCAATAGTTTTCTCTACCTTGAAAAAAGCAACAAAATATGAAATTCAGAGATACTCTTAATCATATAGTTCTAATATTCATTTTCCTTGGGGGTGGAAGGACCCTGTACAAGAATGGTGGTAGATGACAGCAGAATCATGTTAACCTTTTCAACGCTCCCTTTTAATCTCGTTTACTCTTGGACCCTAAGAAAGTTAACATGGGAAAGTGTTACAGGACAGGGGGATAGGACACAGGCAGCCAGCAACTAAGTGCATGCATTTGCTTTGTAATATTCATCTGCTGGCTGAAGTGTCAATTTGAGAAGAAAAAATATTTTCTAAGAAGTACCTAAAACTCCAATATTGCCTTTTTCTATCACCTTTGCTTTATAACATAGCTCTTCAGAAAGAAGGCTGTCAAAGGCCCATCTTACATGAGATGAAATAGCAGACATAGATCTACTCTACCTTCACTTACCTCCTCCTGCCCTGACAGCTGCTAGTAATTGCCAAGTGCTGGCTAACAAATCAAAAAGACAGCTGAACTGTCCACTGAACACCATTTTCAGGTAAATATCTGTTTCTCCTCAAAATTCATTAGGGTTTTTCCTTAAATGTCCACTTTAATTAGATTTGATACTACTGAAACTATTCACAAGAAATCAGAGTTGAATAGCTGCAGAGCCACATTTTAATCTCCTGTACAGAAACATATCTAACTCTTAGTATCAACAGCTAAACAGTGGTGAGCATGATCACATAGCTAAGGTCACTTCTTAAAACACACAGATGCTATCCCCAGTGTCTGATATTAAATTAGTTTTGCAATGAGTTTTTCTGACAAATTTATTCTCCAATTACTTTTACAGGTTATGCTTAAAAATGTGTATATACACATGTTGACACAGACTTAGGTAAAGGTGTAGAAAGCTACGTAGCTGTCAGACCAATACCAAATAAGAGTATTCATTAAATATCAGTGTTTGATAACATTCTGCCATTACGTATTGCCACTTCCTGAGCTCAACTATATCCTTTCTAGCACAGTAAGGGACAAGGCTTTCCTCCTAGCATGTGCACTTTTCACAGATGATTCAGATGCTTCCCTGCTGCATAGCAACTTAACCAAACCTTTAAAGCATGGAATACCTAGGAATAAATGTAGGGAAGCCCCTTGTACAGTTTATGGTGTATAATAGGAGAAGATGATCCACAGATGCCAGCAAAGTTTGGTTTAAGTTTGGTTTGCATCACCACATGGAAGATACTAAAAGTAGGTTGATAAGGGCACGAAGAAATTGTTCATGTGTCCAGAAGAGCAGACAGAAGGAGCTAACAGAGGTCTCACTGGATGCAATACGACTCAAACGCTCATTGTGAAAGCAAATACCTGTTAGCCATTGAAGTGTGGGGTCTCATCAGAGCGGAGTAGAGTGAGAGAATCACCTCCCTCAACCTGCCAGCCAGGATATGGGTGGCTTTCTGAGCTACAAGCGCACATTGCCATCTCGTGTCCAATTTTTCATCCACCAGTATCCCCACGCTCTTCTCTGCAGGGCTGCTCTCAATCCATTCATCCCCCAGCCTGTGCTGATATTGGGGATTGCCCTGATGCAGGCAGAGGACCTCATACTTGCTGAACTTCATGAGGTTTGCATAAGCCTACTCCTCAAGCCTGTCAAGGTACTTCTAGATGGCATCCCTTCCCTCTTGCAAATCCACTGCACTGCTCAGCGTGGTGTCATCTGCAAACTCGCTGAGGATG
This sequence comes from Burhinus bistriatus, assembly GCA_013397275.1. Classification (NCBI taxonomy): domain Eukaryota; kingdom Metazoa; phylum Chordata; class Aves; order Charadriiformes; family Burhinidae; genus Burhinus; species Burhinus bistriatus. The sequence goes on along the minus strand of VYXH01005883.1, from coordinate 243,986 downwards.
CACTCAAATCCGCTGCATGTCATTGATGAAGATATTGAACACTACAGGTCGCAACATGGACCTGAGGGACACCACTTGTTACTGATCTCCATTTGGACATTGAGCAGTTGACTGCAACTCTTTCGATGCAGCCATCCAGCCAATTCCTTATCCATTTAACAGTCCATTCATTAAACCCATATCTCTACAATTTAGTGACAAGGATGTTGTGGGAGACAAGTGTCAAAGGCCTTACAGAAGTAAGACCTTTATAATTATATAGTTAATTGTATAATTAAAACAATGCACACATGTATAACAGACTGATAACACCAAAACTGAGAATGCTATAGCTATATATCCTCAATAAATTTGTTGCCTTAGGTCCAAAAGTTTGGTTTTTTTTTTTAAAAAAAAAAAAAAAGGATTTGGATCTGCTGAAAAAGCAGAAAGATGCCTCATTTAATACAGTGCAACAAGGTGTTGAGAGCATACAGCCTTCTTTCTTCGTTTCTCATCCCCTCACTTCACATACATAAGAACAAGCTCAATGACTTCCTTCCTGCTTTCACTTATTCATTTCGACGGGTCATGGTATGTTCCAGCGCTATGCAATGCACCCTGCTGTGATGGTGGAAATAACTCATATTTGCTTTCTCAGAAGAATGTTTTTTTCCATCTCACTGGCCATCAGAACACCATGTCTTGCTGTCAGTTTAAAGAGACAGCAGAAGAGTATTAAATTATTTCTGCAGTCTAAGCTACTCCTTCCTAGTTTATTAAAGTATTCACTGTCCTCAAAACAGAGACACAACAAGATGCAAAGCCTCTGTATGTAGTGAAGTCTAGCAAAATGCTCTCTATAGGAAGGAGGTCAATTCACAGGAAGCGCTTCTACAAGTGCAGGATGACTAAAGTTGGCCAAGAAAGGGCTGCAGCACCCACCCTGCCAAGCCCATCACCACACCTGTCAGGAAGGCTGGAAACCTGCTCCTCCAGCTTCCCACACCCACCTAAGGGACATGCAGGCACCTGGTGGCAGCGGCCACCCAGGCAGCCCCAGCTGTCCCATCAGGGCACAGAGCCAGCCCACAGTGCCACTGTTGCAACATGAGCGGAGACTGTGCACACCCTGCACCCTCCTCAGCTCACACTGCCTCCTCCAACCCATGCATTTTCCTCACACCTGGACACATGCTTCCAAGCAGAATCTGCTATCTGAGCCTTGTGGTCTGCAATCAGGAACATCACTGCTCCGTGCTCCAGCACACAGTGCAGCAGGATGCTGCACAGCTTTCCTGGGATGCAGTTAGACAACAATCTGCTGTGCTTCAGGAAGTCTCGTACTTTCCTTTTCCAGACAGAACAGCTATGTAGCCCAGCTTCTGACAGATGTATGACTCAAAGTTTAAGCAGCTTTGAAAGGATCTGGAAAGTAATTTTATAAAATGGCAGCCCAAGGGATGGTCCCAAACATCCCTTTCTCAAGAGAAGACAAGGAAAACCTCCAGGGCAACGCTGGCAGAAAAGCTATGCATGCCCTCCTGTGCTAGGCACAGGCTAGCCCAGAGCCAGGCCAGACTGCTGCCATCACCACCATCTCCTTGTGAGAAAACAGGTGTAGAACCTCATCTCTTTGCATGTAGGACCCACCACTGAGCCTACTGGGGGAGGCTGCTGCAGCAGCACAGAGGCAATCTGGGAGCCATGATTCATGATCACTAAGGCTGGACCTGCGCTTCTAGTCAAGGAGCCTAATCCAAATCAAGTTCCAGTGGGGCCAGAAGCACTTCGAGCCCTGGCTCTGACCCACCACCCAGACTCCCACCATAGAGCACCTGACAGGCCCATGGAGACAGCACTGCCCCAAGCCACACTGGGGTGGAGCAGGCAGCCCTGGGACCAGCTCTGTGCTGGAGCAGACTGGCATGCTGCAGCAAGAGTGTGCTCCTCTGGGGGAGGGCAGAAGTCCTCTCCCACCTTACGGGGTAAGGCATGTGCCTCTGCAGGTTGCTTCCTCTGCCATCCCTGCCCACACCCGTACCACTCACTCCTAACCTCCAGAAAACAATCTGCCCTCCTAAAAAAAAAAAAAGTGTGTACCTACAGATATACTGCAGACACACTTTTTTTTTTTTTTTTGGGGGGGGGGGGGGGGGGGGG
>VYXH01005883.1:192816-241717 GCA_013397275.1 Burhinus bistriatus | reverse complement strand
GGGGGGGGCGGTGGGGTGGGGGTAAAAAAGCATATTTATCTCTCTGTAGAGTCCTGCCTGGTATACAGTATGCTAAGCCAATCTAAATTTCTTTTCAGAACCAACAATATTTTACTCACTTTCTACATACTGAAAAAGACTACACAAGTACAAAGCAGTTCAGCCTCAATGAGCATCCCGTAAGGAGCAGCAGTCCGTCACTGGGCATAATGAATTAAGAAATTTAAGTATTTGCCTTGTAAGAGTGACAGAGACAAACCATACTGAGCCCTTTAGCAAGGGCAAATGGCTAGTCACGGTTGCATTGGTAAGTACTTAAGGAGCAGCCTACATTGTGCTAAGCACTGTACAAATACAAGGCAGATAATGGGTCCTTTCTCAAAGACAAAATAGGGTCCAGTTTATACTACAAAGATAGTATAAAGGACAGGCACGGACAAACCACGTACCAGGAGAACTGTGCTGATTCAGGGTGTAAAACATTCACATCCCCTTTGCTAAACACTCATCAGTTAACAGAAGGTAGTTTTTCTCAGCTTTACTTATGTTTGCTGCGACAGCAAAAAAAACACTGGCAGAAACCTCTTTCCTTCAGCGTGCCAGAGGGCTTTGCCAGCAGAACTGCACACATAGTTGCTGTAGTAGAGACAAGGGCTTGATAAGACAGACGAAAGAACATAATTAACAGGCTTAACTTAAAAAGAGGCAATGTTGGTTCCCCAATGCTTTAGACTGGCATTGACAGCAGGAAAGGAGCCGATTCGCTTCAACAGGGGCTGGCATAAGGGAAAGAGGAAAGGAAGGCAGAGCAAGGAGAGAAATAAAAGTTGGAGATAGTACATAAGCTGGGGCTAGGTTTGCTTGTGCTCCTATAAACTTTGTGTGGTGACACATTTGTTATCTATCACAGGGCTCGTGCACAAGGGTCTGAACCAGATCCAATCCACCACGTTACATTTATTCCAACAAACATTTTGGTGCCAGCCTTTGTGCTAACATGAGTAGAAGAAGGAAGAGACAAAGAAGAACTTTTGCTTATTATCCACAGCAGAAAACACTTTTCTATTGATTCATTTCTCATGGGGCAGCAGCAGCAGCGGTTTGTGAATGATCTTTGAGCTGGAGACCAGATGCTAGCCATACATGGCAAGCCCAGTCACTACAGGCATTGGCTTTGCGTGTTCCAGCAAAACACTGGCACCATCTGGGAAGGAGAGCCGATGCGCAGTGACCTCCTCCCAGCAGCAGCCCTCACATGCCCGTTGGCCGTCTTTCAGCCCCTCTACCTGGATCAGGTTTAAGAGGGTGACTCACACTTCCTTGTGTGCATCTAGGGTTACTTGCAAAGAGGGGTCATCCAGGCCAGCCAATATGACTGTGCAGAAATCATTCCTTCTCTTTGCCAGAAAGTGTTCCCAGGAAATAGAGGAAGTTATAAACAAAATCTGGACCAGATTTTTTTTAAGAGTCATCCAATGCTACCAAAGACCAACTATCAACATTTACAGTTTGTTCTACTGAAACCACACACAGCTGCAAGACAGCAATCTTCCTTGAATATATTTTACAGTAGAACATTCTTAACTGTCCCTTTATTACTAATGGGGAACTGTATGAAATTAAGCCAAGTTACAGAGAATTAAAGGGAGTCACAAATCAAATTGTCAGTAAGAAAAAGCCTCTTTTTTTTTTTTTAAACACCAGCTATTATTTATCACTTTATCACAGCTATTTATGCTCTTTGTATATTGTTCTTGAACATGAAATTATATACGGAGTTAGACATTATAACTTCTTCAATGGTTATGTAGTTTAACCAGAAATGCACTTTTCTTTTATATCATAGTTACCTGCAACAGAGAATTTACATATTCTTTAAATCAAGTTATTGAAGGTACTTTATTAGACCTAACTCTTTTCCAATGAATGAATGCCAAAAGATATTTGAGAGTAAGAGATAAGACACCTCTATTTCACATCCTCCTCAGTGATACTTATTCAGACCTTCTCATGACAACATTAAAACCAGGATGAAAGGTCCTCTCAGTTTCACAGTAATGCACGCTGGCTGTCACCAGGGAAGCAACGCATATTGTAAAAACATACATATGACCTTTACCAGCCACTGAGGGAATGCAGCAGATGAGTTCTGGCTGCTCAGAGCAGTGCTGGGAAAAGCCCTAGTTGCCATTTAGATCATCTGCCACCTCAGAAACATGAAAACACCCTGAAAGTATATAGGAAGCAGTACCTCTTGATTTTCTATCAGATTCTTCTGATCTTCCAATGTCACTTATATGAAGGTCAGAATTGTCTTTTGTTAATTATTTTTAACCAACAGATAACTATTTTTAACATCTAATAAGATGCTCAGTAAATAGGTCAAAACAGCAGTAGAGCTGCAAACACCTCTTTTCCCTTGAGAAGGGGGAAAAATTGAACAGGTTGGGTGCTTAAACTAGAACATGAACCATTCGCAATGTTCAAGTGAATTGATAGGGAACTCATGGTAACCATCTACTTAGTTTAAACTTGATTACAAACACCACAAGGAGTAAGAACTACACTCTGTATTGGTCATGATAAAGTAAGAAACATGTCAAGTGCTGCCGCATCATGAGGCCAGTACATGGGAACTCAATGTGGGAAAAATTCAGAAAGCAAAAAGGTCATTGCAAAAAGTAAACAACTATGTCAACAAATAATCTTGCCAATTTCTAATTTAAGACTATATTCATTGTTTACAGAAGTATTTTTATTAAAACATGATACTCTTTTTACATTCTCCTTCCACTGACATGCAGGAGTTATAGGACAGCATACATAAATACTAGCTATACTGTGACAGATATATTTTAGTTGAGTATTCTCTACTCTGTGCTGAATATGCCTGAGTAGTTGTGGCATCTCTACATAACACTAGTACCAAAACTATGAATTCAAACACCAAGTAAAAAATAAATTAAAAAATGACAGTCACAGGAGGAAAATACCTTATAGACCGAATTAAGTATCACTACTGGTGCTTAAAAATAAAATAACTACAATCAACTAAATAGCTATCTAAAACTCCAGACTAACAGGGGAAGGAAAAGTAAGACTCATCACCGAGATATGCTGGAAAGTTTGATTCTACTAGATGACAGACATGAGTTTAAGGAGCAGCAGAGCTGAAAAGTTAAAGATAGCTCAGTCTACAGAACACCTGAAATACTTGGCTAACATCACAATAGAAGGAGGGAAAACATAAGAGCAAATATTAGACATAGCAAGGCAGCAAAACAAACACAAGGCATCAGCAACTCTGGCTCATTTTTTTTCCCCAGTGTTATCTATTAACGCATTTACATAAGCTTACATTATTATAGTATGTTTAATGTAACAGTACTAACCTCAGCTTGCAATTAAGCCTCATTATGTATAATTACCAGCAGGGGCAGTTAGGACCCCACTTCTTATCACTGTCAGTTATTTCTCCTATAAGACTGGAAGGTTATCTTTTTTCTTTTTTTCCTGCCCACCCCACCCCCACCCCCCCTTTTTTAAAGCCAGCTAACTTCAGATTGTAACTTGTCCTTAAAAAAAAGTATTCCTGCTGACCAGGTTGACTGTTGTTCTCATTAGCGATTAACAGGTAAAGGGACAGATTTGTTTCAGTGCCTCTACCAGGTTCAGCTCTAGTGCCTGAGAAGGTTACACAAATACACTCTAACAACTGGGATGATAACAGAGGTCATGAATCAGAGACACTCTATCCCAAAGCCCAGAGCATTAACCAAAACCAGCAGTAATTACAGTCCATATTACTATTCCAAACTTTGAAGTCCAGCAAGGGAGATGCTGCCCACACCCTGTTCTTAGAGCAGGAAACAGCAGCAGCTCAGAAGAGGGCAGAAAACTTAATTCTCAAGCTGTAGCTAAATCTGGGAAGATCAAACTGCTATGTATTGTTACTTTTATCCTGTAACTTAGTCATCCTTACTGTATCTCATAACCTACTGGAGAATAAAATATTTATTTTCTTGCATCTTGGTTAATTCACATCTTATTTGACCTCTTCTCAGAAGGAGGGACTAAGTAATCCAGTTAAGAAAAAGACAGACTAAAAATTGAATTTTTCAAAGCTAGTTCACACAAACACTAATTCTTTTCCACCCAAGTTGTTCCTCGGGTTAAGGCCAAATTTTTTATAAGCTTTGGCTATGTTTGAGTGAAGTTACATTTTACAGTTTCATTCAGTAGTGGAAAACAGCAGGAACAGTAGACTGGAGAGTATTTTACCAGCAGTCAAGTATTTCCTTGCTTGCGCCACAAAAACTGAACTGGAAAAAGGACTACAGACCATCTTAGATGATGTCTCCTTGGACAGATAAAATTGCCCAATCAATCTTTCTGATCTCTCAACTTGCATGACTAATACATTAAACTCCATAATTCTACTTCCCAAAAAAATTCCCTTCTGAAATGTCTTTGGCCTCAGGTATCTTGGGTCATGTGAAATTAATTATCTTGAATAGGTATGCTTTTGTCTTCAAAAAGATTTATCACTTTTGCTAAGAGTCAGCAGTGGAGCAGCAAAATTTCTTCAGAAGTATGGGGTTTGATGTTTACTCTATGGCAAAACCACCCTTAGAGGAAAGGAGAAAATTAAGGAGCAAAAATGGTGCAAGAGATCTATACAGCACACCACCCAGAAAGTTAAACAAGACTTTGCAGTTAGCAAATGAATTAATGAAGGAGGGACTGTTTTAATTTTAAGATGCATATAAAGCCATCACATCGCAAAGCGCTCCAAGTACAGCTCACCAGTTTGCCTACTGCCCTGTCTTGTCTCATCTTTACTGTAATTGGTGTCCTTCCAGGGGAGGGGACCCGTCAGAGCCCAGGACAGGAAACACACAGGACCCCCAGCAGAGAGCATTTGCCTTCTCGCAGGATAACCAGGAGCTCAGGCCTGGAGGACACAGCCTGCTCCCAAGCTGCAGTGAAATGCATTTTGGAAGACCACAGAGCAGGATAGAGCTTAAGATACTGTAAAAGCATGGGAGGTCTGGCTTTATCCACACCGGCAGGTCTTAGCTCCAAGCCCTGCCAGGGCTGCAGCTGCTGGCCAATGCAGATGTCAGGGCACCAGCACAGGATCTGGAGGACCAGGATCACGGAAATACACGCAACACAAACACTGCAAATGCAGAAATTGGACTGTATAAGGCTTCTGTATGTAAGAAGAATGAAATTGAGAGCATGGATTGGAAAGAGATGGGAGTACATGACAAAAAGGGAAGGTAGGCACAACTCAGGCACGAAAGGGCTTTGAATGCAATTCCTGACACCTTGGAACAATGCCCCCAGCTGGCTCCTGTTCAACAGCCATCCATACCCAAGACTTATGACCTGGGGGACCCAGGAGGGAAATCCAGTGTCTTTTTCACTGAATACCACAAGCATCTCTGGGGTTTTATGTTCTTTTTGCAGAGTACAGCTTTCCTAGAAATAAAGTGTTTCTGCCATCCCTGTGGGAAAACTTCCAAAATGTAATGAGGACATGTTTCTTTGGGCAGAAGGAAGAGTCTCAGTTTGCCCATGCTGGATCTGTGAACTTCCTCTAGAGTTACAGCACTAAGCTCCAACAGGTTGTGACAGATCTGACTCCATGGGTCTAAATTAAGAGTTAGGGCATCATGTTTCTTGCACTGACACTGGGTCCTACCTGCCAAGTTCAGGAACAGCAGAAGAGGAGAATAACCGATCTGAAAGCAAACTTTGGAAAACGGGAATGTGAAAGCCTGCAAAGACTGACTCCAGCAAGGAGATAAAGAGAGGACAAGGCTTGGACTGCTTAGACAGAGAGATGCAAAAATAGGACCGACCACACAAGCATCAAATCCAGTAAGGGCTGGGAAGGTGAGAAGATGTAGAGTGAGAGAAGGGGAAAGGAAGGACAGACAGAGCAGGTCTGGAGTTTTAACAAGACAAACTAGGTCTTGCTGGGTAAGCAACTAAGTGACAAAGACAGAAGTGGGAATGAACTAGGCAGGGCGATCAAAACTCCAGATTTGCTGGGATTTTCTGGGCAACAAGCTTTCTGACACAAGAGGGTGTAATAGTAAGTGAGGGGGAGATAAAAACAGGGTCAGAAAGTACAAGTAAAGAAAGTAAACAGGGCAGAGAAAACTGTACTTGTAGGGTCTAAAGTGGGACATAAGACTCCTGAATCCCTCAAAATGCCTATCAAGTCTTCTAGAAGCCTTCTAGAATTACGAGTGTGAGTATCCAGACTGTAATTAACAGCTGAAGAGTCAGAGGTCTCTATGATGGATCTAGAAGTCCCAGGCCTGCTGATATGCCATGCAAATAAATACAGATTGAAACTATTCAAAAGTCAGGAAAAGTCAAAACCAGGGCTGACTGCAAAAATCTTTGTTCACTCCCTTTTTACCTACGTACAACAAATAACGTATGGTTAACGGAGCAGTAAGGTTCCCCTGTAACTAACCAGAATCATTTAAAGCACAATTTTACAGCAAGTTACTGTGTGCCAGATTAAGAGACTTTCCTAGCTCATTAAACCCAGGCCTTACTGACACAGGCATCTTCTTGAAGTTCCTTCTCTATGCTGATCAAGCTCCATTTGAAAACTATCTAGATACTTTAGATGATTTGCTTGAGTTTGCAGAAGAGCTGAACCCTCTGAGCTCTGTCATATGACTCAACAAGAGCTCTGGTTTATATGAAGATATTACAGAAATGTCAAATCCTCTGGATAATCTAACCAAAGTCTCAGACTGGGCACTGAACATTAGTAGCTACTACTGATATTTACCTTTATTTGCAGTAGCTGTAAACACAGAAGATAGTACTCTTACATTACAGAAAGGTGTTCTGAAAATATATCCATTAATATTTATGAACTGGTAAGTATTAATAAAAAGGATAGAAAACACAATTTTACAGTGTTTGAAGAGCATACATTAACTATTCATACAACTGAATGCCTTAGTTGACGGGCTATATCACAGGGAAACAGCTAAATCTTTAAATCAGACTGGACAGAGAAGTGGAAAAACATACAGTAAGGAAAAACATCACATGGCTTAATGTAACAATATGCTGAAATGCTCTGCATCAATTTTTATTTGAATGCAAACTTCCCCATTGGTTAAAGCTTGGTAAAATAAACTATTTATCTAAAAGTTTTTATTCCCTTTAATTTTAACAAAATATCCTTACTACACAACCATCATAGGCTTGTGACTTGTAGTGCATATGGCTCTGATAGGGTAAAGATTTCTACAGCACGCACTGAGACTTGGCTGAGTACATTTATTGACCTTAAGACTCAATCCACTTTAAATGTGCTTGTGCCTTCATTTCAAGAAATACATGCAAATAAGATGCATTTTGTTCTAGCACAGTTCAAAGGAAGAGGACAAACACAAGTTACTGTACCGTGAACTAGAGCAAGAACTTAATGTCTCGCTGAATAGGTGCCTGAAGCAGATATGAGTACCTCACAGCACACTTGAGAGACTTAGTGTGTTTTACTCATCTACTTATTCTCTGATGAGAGAAGGGAAAGACAGTGCTCTCTTTCCAGATCCTTTGTAAAGCCCTATTGAAGTGATTTAAATCAAGTTCAGCAATTTTGAGTACATTATGCAATTGCAATTTTAGGATTTTTGTATGCCAAACTAGTTTATAGAGGCTCAGCTGCTTACTTTTTATTTGTGTGTTTAAACGAAGAGCAACTACAATATAATTAACGTGGAAGGATAAGTAAAATTCTTGGAGTGAACTTTGCAATTCCATACAAAATTCCTCAGCTACCATTCTGGTTTTTTGCAATGTAAGTCAGATTACATTTACCCAGCCTCTAAAATCTCTCTATCCTACTAAGCAGCTGAATCAATCTAGTTCACGGAAAAGGAATTTTAAACAACCCAAATGACTTGGTAAATGCAAAAATTTCAATAAATTGAAATCAGTCTCTTTACATTTTCAAGGCACAGTTGAAACTAGACTTTCTTACATGAGGTGATTTCTACTTAACACCAGCAATTTCCTTGCAATCTGAACACGCCAGCCTTCATAAACCTGCATCTTGTCATTGGAAAAGTAGCCATGCTCCAGTTTGAATTGGATGTGCAGCAGTCAGGAGTATGTCCTTTTATACAAGTCTCTTTAATCATTAACATGGCTTTCATAGCTTCGGATGGTTTAATGGGCCATGAACTTACAGAGTTACTTCAAATCCAATGAGTATCTGACCATACCCTGTGCCAAGAAAATCCAGGAGCTAAGCAGGATGTGTGTGAATACACAGTATAAAAGTAAAAGGCACTTCATAAAATATATCCATGGGTGTAGAAGTACAAAGACTGAAAACAACTTTACCTATTTCAATACAACATCCATAACACATACAAGCCAGCCACATAGCACATTCTCAGTATCACTGTCATTTCCGTGTTCATGCCATCTTTATGTCAGGGTAAGTCTCTACAAACAGGCCTTCCTTGCTCACTCCTTACATGATCCTGCCCTGCCTAACCCTCTTCCCAGAGCACTGTCTTTCCTCTCGGCAGCAGTCAAAAGCAGAGTGTAGAGCAACCAGTTCCACATACACACTCCTCCCCTAAAAGCAAACTAGCCAAGGATGAAGAGTGCAGGTTATCGGCTTTCAACCAAAACAAACCTAAGCCAAAGTGAATCAACAAGGCCACAAGGTTTGCATTGCCCAGTACTCCTGTTGCGCAGGAAGGGAAGGAAGGTAAAAATTTCTTACATTGATGACCAAGAATTTCAGAAGGTCAGCACTCCAGAGGCAGCCATTCATTGCTATAGCACTATTACTGCTTTACTTAAAAAGAAAAACAAATCAACCCCACCCCCAATACACACAGTCTTCCTTCTATATTTATATCTACTTTCAGGATTTCACATGCATGCCCCTTTTCATTAACAGGGTGCAAACTAGTACTTATGCCACTTGCAGCACCCTACTGGCTAGGAAAAAAACATGAGTTTTCTCTGGTAATAGCCCAGGTTCCTTCACATATTCAAACTATAAAGTAGGGAAACTTCCCACAGCCACTATGCTCCTGGGCAAAGTGTTGCTTTTCACTATCAGCAGAACAGCATAAAAAACAAGCTTTAAACAACATCCCAAAGCAACCACCATTTCCTTTTTCAATCCAAAACATAAAAAAAGATCCTCAGTAAATTTCAAGTCAGTAAAGAGAATTAAAACAAGAAACATACAGCATGAGTGCCAAGGAAAATTCAAAATGAGCAACTAATTGTACAAAATTTCACAGTCCAGACTCAAGTAGCAACACCAGGTGGCTTTAGCTGGAGGTTTGCAGAGTATTTTGGATGAGTAAAGCTGACTCAGCAGCACTGAGAGTTAACACAGTGACTGAGGTTCAAAATCTGCTGTAAAGCACTCAGAAAATCACATGTAGAAATAAACTGTATAGAGTAAGAGGACCAAAACCCAGACACCGTCATGCAAATAACTATTTTAAGATATTAACAAATAGAATCTTTCCTATTTTCTTAAACAAGATATGTAGTATCAAATGTTTATGTGCATGGGGAAACAGAGGTGGAACAAACATTACAGTACAGTTTTATTACACATTTTGACACATTTTACTAGTATTCTACAAGAGTAAGACCAAAGTATATTTAACCAATGTTCTTCTAGACTCAAACAAAATAAAGTAGTACCTTCTACCCAACATTACCTTGGAAAACCGAGCATTTATCCATTTTGTAAAGGTCTTTTTCTGTACATCATTGTGTTCATCTGGAGAGAGAAAATAAGAAAAGAGAGTGAAAATGCATTCTTCTTAATCCTAGATTACTCAAAACAGGTCATATTAAACATTATCCTGACTCAGTGGGATAATTTTTTGCCTAATCTGTCAATAAAGCTGTTCAAACCTCTACAAGACTTTAGTACTTGCAGAGTCACACAAACATGTCAACTTTGCTAGCAACTACAGCAGCTCCTTTGCATTAGAATCAAGCCTCACAGCACCTCCTGGGCAGGATACCCACACATTAAATTCACAGGCTTCCCACCTGGTGAAAAGCAACCTATGAAACCATGGGCTTTTAATCAAAAGAATTTGTCAACATCGTTTTGCCTGGATGCATTACTTCAAAAGCTGCTGAGGTCCTTATTCAAGCTTCTTATGCAGATAATAGCCTTCTTCAGTACACGGCACAACAACTGCAGTAGCAAAGCTGCTAGAATAACCCTTGAAGAACTCACATCCTTACACACCTTCAGCCTGGTTTCACACCTGGCTTAGGAACCCAAGTGTGATCAGTCACAGTCAAGTCCAGCTAACTTGTAGGATGGGCTCAGCAGCCCTTCCCTTCAGATGCCCCTACTGGTATGGCACCAAAGTACCACCACCTTGGGTCCAGGAGACAGACAGAAGGACCCAGCAGGACAAGGAGGAAGGACAGGCAAACACCTACAGGTCAAAGCAGAGGGAGGAGCAGTGGCATCCATCTGTACAGAGAGAAGATAGCTTCCCAGGTTGTTTAACGAAGCCATTTGGGAGTCACCTGCAATTTTGCAGTCTGTCCCACTAAGCCAGGCTGAGTCACCTCCAGCACAGCCCTGCCCATATCACAGGTCACCTCTTGGGTAAATTGCCCTGAGCAGTGCTAAGGACAAGACTATGCCTCATCATCTGCACTTAAATGACAGTGAATTACCTGATGACAACAGACCAGGCAAAGGAAGTTGGCCCACCATGGATTTTCAGGACTGCTTGCTGAGCCAAGAAAAGATACGTATGCAGCCTGCGACAGGCTTTAACCTCCAAATCCATGCAGCAGACAACAGCAAAGGCAGGTAGTGCCTTCCACTGGGCAAACTCAGTTTGACAGCTGCAACCCACATCATAATCTCTGAGAGGCCTTCAAGACTCCACAAGCTTCTTGACAGTCCAGCCTCAAGATACACTTCAGGCTCCCACAGCACACTGCTGCCTGGGATACTCTCCTGCAGAACATCTTGGTGGCAGCTGGCACCAATTTTTCCAAGCCCCTTACCACAACAAAGCATCCCACCATGGTGTTCAGCTCATCTGTCCCTGCACTAGGATGAAGCCATAGAAAAAAAACTGGATTAGAACTCAAATGATGCACTTCATGAAATGGAAAAAAATTATACAGTCTGCAGAGATATCNCGAGTAGAGGGGCAGAATCACCTCCCTCAACCTGCTGGCCATGCTTCTTTTGATGCAGACCAGGATGCGGTTGGCCTTCTGGGCTGCACACACGCATTGCCGGCTCATGTTGAGCCTCTCATCTACCAACACCCAAGTCCATCTCCTCAAGACTGCTCTCAATCCACTCTCTGCCCAGCCTATATTGATGCATGGGGTTGCCTTGACCCACATGCAGGACCTTGCACTTGGCCTTATTGAACTTCATGAGGTTGGCATGGGCCCACCTCTCAAGCTTGTCCAGGTCCCTCTGGATGGAATCCCTTCCCTCCAGTGTGTCAACTGCTCTGCACAACTTGGTGTCGTCAGCAAACTTGCTGAGGGTGCACTCAGTCCCAACATCCATGTCACCAACAAAGATGTTAAATAGTACCTGTCCCAGTACTGACCCCTGAGGAACACCATTTGTCACTGCTCGCCACTTGGACATCGACCCATTGACCACAACTCTGAGTGTGGCCATCCAGCCAATTCCTTATCCACTGAGTGATCCATCCATCAAATCCATGTCTCTCCAACTTAGAGACCAGGATATCATGCGGGACAGTGTCAAATGCCTTGCAGAAGTCCAGGTAGATGACATCTGTTGCTCTCCCCTTATCCACCAAGGCTGTAAAGGCACCACTTAAAAAAATCATGCCCCTCAGTCAGCAGTAATTGAGACTGTTGTACAGTGAAGTTTTACCTACAAAACCCAGATGTTTATTAAAAAGTTAAAAAAATAATCACAGAATACTACCAGAATATTCCTTAGGTAGCTGACCTCAAAATTTCTTGTTTCTGGCCCAACATGCATCTGAAACTGATGCCATTCATGTCTAATGTATCTAGCTATAAATCTGTTACACACAGGCTACTGGAGCAGTGGAACAAATGATCAGGTGTTTTTTACCTAACAGACATGAACAAGGAATAGCAGCTACAGCTCAGTCCAGACAAGAGAAGAAGTCACATTGGTAACAAATGAGATGACACAACAGTTAAAAGACAATAAGCTTTATGAAAACATTCATATCAATTTAAAATAAAGCCTCAGTTCTGGGCTCCTTTTAGGCTGTGGCTGAAAAACTTGGTTAGGGCACACCTAGGAGTTCATGTCTGCTGCAACATCTCAGCCAGCAGCCATTGTTTCACTCTTGTGTCTCTCCTCTTCAACGCAGGCTACTCCTCAGACACACCTCAGGCTCAACCAGAGATCAAAGACAGCCCAATGCAGAAAAAGATTTTTCTGAAAGAGCTTCAAGATACCTACACAGTGCATGCACAGCAGGCCATGCTTAAAACAGCTTGTTGAAATTCAAGGTGTTTTTCTGAGGGAGTATAGTTACCTAAAATATCTCATTAACCCTGCTCTCTTCCCTCAGAGAAATAGAACTTCTTGCCAAAGACAGATAGGATCTACCAGCAGGATACTCTGTGCCAAGTACTCGTCTCACAGGAGACTGACAGATTGAAGCTCCAAATATACTGAATATCTTTACTCTATTTTTTCCCCTCCAAGGTTGGTTGGTTTTTCTTTAGGAGATAGGAACAGACTAGATTATTAACCGCCACTGTTGGACCAAAAAGCTAGCTTTGTACAAAACTCAATCCCAGACTCCATCCAACTCTTGATAATGTTTTCCATTTCCATTAATTGCAAATACTATTTGTATTGAACTATTAAACATCCTTCTCCCTTTAAGTATCATTCAGTAAACTCTGTCCCTTTTCTGCCAACAGCCTCAAGTACATACCTACGTATGAGGATGCTTTCCTAAGGCTAGGACTGACTTTTTCCTTCCTTAAGCTTCTGTGAGAATCAAAGAACCAAAGTTTGAGGTCTCGCATTCTTTTAACATGCTTATTCCTTAAGATGATAAAGGCAAAGCATGAAGAGACGCCAAAAATAGTTGTATTGACTGTGTGAAAGGATAACAATAGTTATGAAAAGGGTCATGGATTTGTAAATCCTGTGTGCTAGGAGCTCTACACACCCCAGTCTTGGGGGGCTCAGCCCCTTCACAGGCACGCGCGTAGCAGGAGGTGACAGCTCTTCTCAGCATTACACCAGCTTCAGCCTGCCAGGACTCCATCAGCAGGCCTTGCGCCTACAGTTGCTCCCCTGGCCCAGGCTGTGTAAGTGCTCCCGCTGTGCGTACTGCAGTAGCATACGTGACATTTACTAAAAATCCAGCCCTTTTTTCCCCTCTATTCAGAAAAAGGGTTTCCTAGGGAAGGGGGAAAAAAAACCCCACAACTAACAAACCAAAACACACATGACAACCAACTAACAAACCAAAACACACGTGACTTCCATAAATACTATTTAGTCTTTAACGTCGAAAGAATATACCCCCACTATCCCTTCAGTATCAGAGCACCGTTTCTATTTCAGTTATGCAAGGAATCAGAACCCCCACAACTCCCATTTTCCCAAAACATCCTGCTCAGTTATAAAACCCATAGATGACACTTGCCCAGTCAGAGTCGGCTTTTGTATTTGCTTTACAAAAGCCTCTGAAGCTAGGATTTTTGTAATTGGTCATTATAGCTAGGGTTGTGTCAAGCTTTCTGCTATAAATCCCTGGAAAGAAATTTGTAACTGAAATGCTGGTGCTTTGTTAACAACAGTGACAAGTTATTTTATCCCTCAAATTAATTTTCTTTAGATTCCTATGAGTCTGTAAAGCTAACCCCTGGAGGCTGACATTATGATTTGAATAACAAATTAGCCACATTCAGTCAAAAAACATTATTACCATTCAGCAAAGCACACGGTACTCCAGCCAGTCAGCTTCTCACACAAGACATTAAAAATGTCAGCAAGTCACAGCCCAGTGAGAAACAAATTCACTAAGTCACAAAAACATTTGTGTTTCCTTTCACACCAAAGTCCCCCCCAAGGACTGACTGGGGGCCAAGTTCTGCTTCATCACCTACCGACTGTTTCCTCTAACCAATATGGCTCTGCCTGCCCTCCAGTCACTTAATGGACTTGTAATGGCCAATGTCAGAACAGTTTGTTCCTTTAAGAGGAAATAAAAAGAAACCTAAACACACAAGCGCACACAAGATTAAACTCTTGTGATGACAGACAGAAGAAAAGCTTCCTATCCCGGATGCTTGTTTGCTGAAGCCTGTTTCTATTACACAACATGATGTATGTCCATACAACTGGAGTACGCTCAAAACAACTGGCTCTTGTGATCAGATGCCCAGCCTGTGTGTCCTGGCATCCAGTTGCTCCTAACAGCAACTTTTACAGCCTCATGTACCTCCTCCACCCTCAACATTGTCCCTTCAGTTTCAAGGTGCCCCAATAAAATTTAGTTCAAGTCCAGTCTGTTACCTTGTGCATATTATGTTCAGGAGCAAAAAGGAATCTAAATGATCTAAAAATAGAGGTAAAAACAAGAGCCTCACCAGATTGCGGTTTGTCCTTTACTCAACCTTGGCTTCATACTGAGAGCCAGCTTTCTTATTTCCCCAAAATGCACTGCATGCTTACATGACAGAACTGTGTTATTTTGTTTTTGAGAGACAAAAGTTATCACACCCAAAACAGCTGGCAGAGCAGCACTATAATGAAAGTGCCCTGGAGAAGCATACAGACTAGATTGGCAAATAAAGTACAGAAATAGCCCAACCATTCCAGCACAAGTTACCAAGGGTCATGTCACATTTTAAATTTGCCTTCCCCACCTCATTATTTAAGTTCTCATTTAAGTTCTCAGCAAAGGAATTAGAAATAAAAGGAGGAATTAGCCTGTGGGTTTCAATTAAGACACTTGGAATGTAACAAAGTTAGAAACATCCCTTTGCCTTTAGGCAAACTTGCCTTTAGGCAAGCAAAGAGTATCTATCACAGATACCGCCCCATCCCGGACTAGAACGCATCTGAAATCCTGACAACATTAACAAAAAAGAGGAGAAAGTTTTGTATTCTTGGGTGCAGGACTTTCTGGATAGAAAAAGCATTTTGAAAGTAACTTTTTGTCAAACTCAGACTAATTTACACATAAAAAGACACAAAATAAGCATCTAAAAGTTGAAGATGGAAACTAGAGTAGTTTTTATCCCTGCCAGCAAGAGGCAAAAAGCCAAGCAAGCCACAAAGTACCAGAGTTCGTGACCACCAAGCTCACAGAAGAACCTCTGACGCTTATCAGGACTACTGGACCCTGACTTCATTAGCATAGAATAATCTTTATCAGCAGCCCTGAGATTTTGGCTTGGGTTGGGCTTTTTTAGGGGGGAGGCTGTTGGTTTTTTTTTCCTTTTTGGAGAAACAGAAAGCAAAAGTTAAGATTGTTCTGCAGATCCCCTGTTCTCTTGCAACACCACAGTAGAACAAATAGCTCCAGCAACAAGTAATTCACTTGTAAGCTTTCACCTTCACACTGCAATTTTAATTCCTGCAGTCGGCACAAGCTTTTCCTTCATTCCTTCTCCTTCCCCTTCCATCAAACTTCAGCAGCTGGGCAAAAACACAGTTGTATTAATAGTGTCTCTAAAAAAATGTACTGATGCCTGCCTATAGCAACTGCCACATAAAATGCAGTTGCCCAAATTGTAAATTCTCTGTCTAGACCAGACTATGAAATACAAGCATTACAAAAAAAAAAAAAAACCCAAAACAAAACTAAGAAAACCCCTGCACCTCACTCTCTGGTGTTTCCCAACAGCAGATACCATCAAAAACAGGTCACCACAGAGGAGTAACAAGGACCACCCCACAGTTCTCAGGGAAGTCTGCTGTGAGTCTAAGCTAAATTGTATTTACTTCACAATAAAAAAATCCCCCAGCAACTGATAACTTAGAAGAAGGCATCCTCACAGCTGAACCAATATTAAAATAGCTGTTTCCATACCTCCCAGCAAAAGCAATCTAACACGCCGCACTGCCAGTCTCAGTGCATTGGAATGATGTTTAAAAGGAAGCTAGAGAGAACAGCAAGCTCTTGGGAGACAGAAATAATGCTGCGCACCACACACTCGGCCTGACGGCCCACACTGGTCAGCCAGTGACCCTGCTGTTTTCATGGAATGACAATATAAAACGAAGAATTGGAGGGGAAGTGTCCCAACACCTACATGGGGCTGCTCTGGAGGGTCACCAGGGCCCGACAACCCCACATATCACTCCAACAGCTCCCTAACATTTGGTCAAACCAAGTGGCATCAGGTCCCAGTGCAAGACAGCCCTTGGAAGCCTTTGTGTGCAATACAAATATGTTGGGCACATATTTCACAAACTGCCAGTGATCACCCATCAAGGTTTGAGGCTGGAAAAGTTTCTGCCAATATCTTTGGTTAAAGCAAAGGATTTTGGCTATCGGCAAGTGCACTGTGGGGAAAAAAAAAAAAAGAAATAAAGGTATCGCAAATACCTCTACAATGATCGAGTGGATTGGATTGTATGCACCCTGTAGATATCAAAGGACAAACTTCACCCACAGGGAGATGAAGATACCCTCACCATCTCTGAGGGCCCAACCAACATGACTGGCACACAAAAAGAGAAGAGTAAGGCGGATAACTCCTGCCCAAAATCTGGCAATTAAGATGTTTCTAAGCACACAAACAGGAGGGCAATTAAAGTGATACAGTAAATTTACAGACACAAATAAAAGGTAGGAGTCACAAACTAGATTTACTACCGCTTGTTGTGTTACAAGCACAGATTAGGTCTTTGCATTTCTGAGCTGTTACAAAGAAAACAGAATTGCTTTCCACGAGTTGGTGTTAGCCATCTGGTCTTTTTTCTCTGCCCAAATTAGAACTATTATTAGGCTCACTTGTATTTGTGGTTCAGAGGATATAAGGTCAGAGGGATCATTGTGATCATCTAGCGTAATCTCCTGCATAACACAGGAGCCAACCCCACAAAAAGCCCATCTGCATACCAGAAGGAAGCAGAGACACAACATATGTCAGAGACCTTGCGCAGACCCAAGTAGGCAATATTGCTCAGGCAGAGAAGGAAACCAAGCCATAAACTGTATATATGCAAGTATCTCTCTCTACTAGTTATGGCAGAGTTTCAAATCAGGAAGACATCACAAACCTTGTTTGAACATCTTCAGGAAACAATGTTCAGGGTACAAAAGACATAACATTACTTTGTTCTCTGTGACAGATGGGTAATGACAGTAGCACACTAAAGTTCGTATTCACAAGACTGAACTTCTGCCCCTTCATACTCCAGAGTCTTATCCCAACTCTGTTCAGCCAGAGGTTTTCCTGTCTTCCTTTTCCGAAAACCCAAAGGCTGCAATCCCAAATACTCCTCATCCCCTATTCTCTGTCTTTTTTACTCCCAAATATTAAAGCCTTTACTGATCCATCCCTTCTCAGAGCTGCCCATCTCTTTCCCAGGCTCCTCTATCCATCTCTCCCCACCTTGTCCCAAATCCCCTTCCACCACAGTCCATCATCATTCCTGCTCTAAACCTCTCTAAGTCAACAGCTTTTCACGAATACAAGCCAAGTCCTGAGATGTAAACTAACACCTGGCTCCTACATGCTCCAATTTCCTAACAAGTAGATTAATAATGCTTGGCTTCCTATACATTAGTATATGCCCCACCAGTGCCAGCTCCTCCTCAAGACTTCTCTGGCCTCTCACTGCAAGCTCCCACCCCATCCCAGCACACACGGTACAGGCCACAGGTAGTTGGGCATGCACCAGATTGTACCTCACATGCAGACACTGATCGGCCATCCATCAGGCAGCAGACATCTGTACATTTTTTTAAAAACTACTTCTTTAGTAGAGGCACTGCATTCAAGGCCTCTTTTTCTTCCAGCCACTGATTTTCACACAACCTGTAGCTATTTAATTAGCTTTATGACATGAAAATTGGATTAAATTTCCCACCAGTTAATCGAAATTGAACCAGTTATGTAGGGAAAAAAAACCTGAAAAACAAGCATAATCAGAGAATCCTACATGCCTTGTGAAAATAGATTAATCAACAGATTTCAAAAAAGTGCACGCTGTTAACATGTTTAAAAATTACAGGAATGTTATTTAAATGTTTCTGCAAGCAAGTCAACTAAGTACCTCCCAATACAGACCATATAAGTTCCATTTCAGTGACAGCAAAATATCAACTAGAGTTATTTAAAAACAAATGGAATTTATAACCCCATGGAATTTAAGTCTTTCCTAGCAGTCCAGTATATAAGACATTCATAACATAGCAACTTCAGCAGTTGAGTTATGTAAAGTCAAGGTATTAGTTTTCTGGGTTTGATTGCCTCAAATCTCTGATGGTATTTAGAAATACAGTCTTAAGACCAAAAAAATATAGTACACATACAATTGTATTTCATCCATGGAAGGTAACAAAAAAAAAATTAAGTTTTCCAATGCTAATTAACTCAGAAATTAAGAAAAGAGAACAGTAGTGTCTTTAAAAAGCCATAGCACTCACTTTGTTACTTGAAACAAGGTTCCTAGACACCCAAAAATCCCAAACACAATGAACATGTATATACCTGTTACAATTTCCTAACTGTTATAATCACTGTAGTATCAATAAAAGCCTAGCACTTTCATGTGAATGTCCAAAGCCCTCTTACAAGTATTAAGCAAGCTTCACCACCCGTATGAAGCCTACCACTCTTTGCATTGCTCCAAAGTTTAGTAAAATTTTGCATTAAAGTGCTCTTACAGAGAGCCCAGCATGGCAGAGGTCAGAAGGCACCTACAGAGATCATTTGTTTAGTCCAACACCCCCAGTCAGAGCAGATTGCCCATGGCCATGGCTAGTCAGATTTTGAATATCTGCAAGGACAGAGACTCCACAACCTCTGTGGGCAACCCGTGCCAGTGTTTTAAGTAGAAATAGAATTTCCTGTGTTTCAGTTTGTTCCCATTGCCTCTTGTCCTTTCACTGGGCACTGCTCAGAAGAGCTTGGCTCTATCTTCTTTGCACCCTCCCTTCAGGTATTTATGAACTTGGTAGCGTCCCTCTGACCCCGATTCCTTCTCTTCTCCAGGCTGAAGTCCCAGCTCTCTCAGCCTTTCCTCATAGGAGAGATGTTCCAGTCCCTTGACTGTCTTAGCGGCCTTCCACTGGCCTCACTCCAGTACATTCAGGTCTCTCCTGTACTTGGGAGCCCAGAACTGGACCAAGTACTCCAGGTGTGGCCTTACTAGCACTGAGTAGAGGGCAGCATGTCCAAGAACATGCAGCATGCTTATGTTAAAGAAAAGGAATGAAAGGGAAAGGAAGAAAGCTCCTGTTTCACAAACTTGCAGCATCTGAAGCTTACCAAGTCACTTGCTGGAAAGCTGCTCACTAACACAATTTCTCTGAACAGACTACATACTAGAAAGCTTCTGCACTCTTCTGTGGCCAACTTATAAACATAGACTAACATATTTCAATTCTTCACAACTAAAACTCACACCGACTCATGTTACCCTTAAGAATCCCTGTGCAGGCAATGCTAGGAAGACAGAAGCACGGAGGAAGCAAGCCCAAATACAAAGTATTCGTCAACTCAAACTGTTGCATGCTGATCTCAGCAACAAAGTTGAGCCCAGTCTTTACAGAAATCAAATAGGCAAATAAAGTTTAAAAAAAGCATAAATTGTTTATTTTGTTTCCAGTCAGGCTAAGTCTGAGCTTCATTAGCTATGCCATTATTTTGTCAATGATCAGTTACACTGATGCCTGTAAATTATTTACCTCAGCCTATTAACTTTTGTAATTGCTAAGATGAAACCTGAAACATCAAAGGTTTAAAGAAAGCCCCTAAAATTCTCATGTGGTGCAGTGGTGCTCTAAACGTAAAGAAGTAAGCAAAGAGAATAAGATGAATAAGAATTTAAATCCAAAATATTTGTTAGCACAAACCACACCAAATATTCTCATTTCTATCTCTAAAATACTCCAGCGAGTTGACTACAGAAATTATCACCGTAAGTTAACCCGCTGTTAGCTTCACACAACCTACCCAAAGTATATTAAGTGTTTTGTACTGTCACCCCGCCCTAGTGAGGAAGAGGCAAGTCCATTTCTTGAGATAAATTGAATATTTCATTTCCCAGTCACATTCCTTTGCTGGCCAAGGAAAAGAAATATTGCACCACTGGGGAAGGGGGAACCTTTGTGCAGAAAAATGTGATACTAAGCAAAGCTTTGAGCACTCTGTCCATGAAGAAATTACTATTATTTTTCTAGAGGCAAGAAGAAACAGTCATAGAGGTTTCTTGCCCAATTCATGTATCTAGTGAGACACCTTAATGAGGAAAGAATAAAAGAGAAATTTGGAGTAAAATATTAGGAATAGTCCCTTCTTATGGCTTCTGGCAAACATTTTTCTTTTGTCATTTGATCACGGCACTGCTAATCCTATATCCTAACTAAATTCACATTTCCTTCCCTAGTGTAGTTATTAATTAGGCCCCAAAGTTGAACCCCCTCCCTGATTAACTGCTCTGAAAGTGCATAAATTCTGTTTGACAACTGCAGGATAAATATCTGGAATGCATTAAAATAGGCATTTATGCAATCACGCAAGCCACTGATCACCATCAGTGTGAGCCCACAAAAGACTTCCCACTTCAGTACAGAAAGCTCTTTCAGGACATACCACTTCAAACAGTGTGACCAAAACTGGAGAAGATACAGGAACAGAGCAGTCAAAAGAAGAGCAACCCGAGTTCAAAGCCTGTCAAGAACCAGAGGGAAGGGATTTCAGCAGCCAATTATTTAGGCAAAGGATTACATATACACATCCCAATCCCCGTGCTTTTATTATTTAATGACCAACTTTTAGGAGGACTATGATGAAACCTGTGCAAACATGGGTTTGACTACTGCCACTCTATCACCTCAAATGGTTTTGTGAGGGCATGTGAAATTCAGAACGTACACATCACCTTTACCTTCCTAGAAACCGGCTGTACAAAAAGAAAGATCACCTAATGAAAGCAGATAATTACATGTCAGATTATTACTGCTGCCTCCGGCAACAACTCCAGTAGATCAGTCATACTCACAGGTGTAATCCTGTCCTGGGTGCATTTTCAGAAAGGATTCTTGCACACCTTTCCGGTGCTAAGGAGTCAGGCACCATACGGCCTCAGGATTCACAGCCCTTGCCCAGCAGGCAGCTGCCCAGCTGAGGCCGCTCAACAGCTTCAAGTCACCAACTTTGTGTTTCACCAATAGTCAGTGTCCCTGCAGCAGAGCAGGTGGTGTCTACATCTCAGTGAGGCTGGAGTTTTCAGCCTGAATATCGCTAGCCTGAGTACCAAAAATAATGACAGTAACCACCAGTGAAAGCAAGACAAATGAGGGCACTAGTACAAATAAGGCTAAAAAAGCAGAGACAAGTTACAGAATTAAGAGTCCACAAAAAGATGGATATAATTTATGGCTGAAGAAATCCCTGAACTGCAAACCCCTGGGACATAAGGTGTATTAGAGGAAGCACCACTGAAGATGTACTTATGGAAGAAGCATAAGCACATGGTATCTAGCTGTGGACACCACCACAGGTACCATGCCAGGGTAAACCTAGCACAGTCCTCATGGTAACCCACTCCGCTCAGCAACCACTGCTAAATCCAACAGAAACTGTGAATCCAAGTACCCAGGTTGAAGAGATGCAAGTAGCATAAACCAGTTCATCAAACCAATTTCAGTGTTGAAACAGCCAACAGATGATTAAGAGGCTAGTTCGGTAACAGTGTTAAGACCTTTTGAAACCAGACCTGCGATGCAACTTTGACCTAACTAGGTAGCAATGTTTTAAACTCAAGTGCTTAGGAATTTCCCTCCATGCAGAAGGCCTTTGTATCCTTGAATAACCTCTAAAACAAAAACTAGCTTGCAACACACGAAAAAATACTGTAAGGTTTAATCTGAAAAAAGGTTTTTACCACCAGTGGGCATAAGTCAGCATCTAGCACAGACATACACTATTGAGCTTTGCTGGCACAACTATATTGTTATGAAAAATGCGCATGGACATCACTAATAACAAAACCTCTGGCATAGCCAAAGCTGTGTCAAAGAAGCACTTTTGCTGGCTTAATTCACTAATTTTGAGGAAAAGATTATAACTACATGGCAGATCAACTCTCTGCCAGTACGAAAGGGAAGCTATCCAGCAGAGCAAAAGCAAAATAGAAAGTACAACCTCTGTAGCAGACAAAAGCATTGGATGCAATACAAAAATGATCATTTCCTCAATTTGAAAGCAGGGTTCAGTATGACATCTCAGTCTGGGGCTGGCCACTAGCACCTTATCTGCACATCCCCAGATCTCCCAAGAGCCAGCCACACATTAGTTTCTTCAGACCTGCCCATGTAAAAACTCACAGGTACCAGCCAGCTCTAGTGAAGCAAAGCCCAATTGCTCCAACACATTTGAGCAGGTTGCAAAGGGTCTGGATTAATGTGTAATTGCTCAGAGGTGAAGGGTCAAATGAGGGAGAGAAAGGACATGGGGAAAAGGCAGGGATGCAATCCCAGAAGCACACAAGAAGACTGGCTCTTTATCAAAGAAAAGCAAAAAACTCTTTCATGTGGCTCCCCGGTAGCGTTAAGAGAAACTTGCTTTCTATTTAACATGTATTTGCACTTCTCTGAGTGAGAAAACTACTGTAACAAATTAACTTCCTACATGTTTACAAGAATTTCAAATTCTCAATAAAATGATGCACTTAGCTTATGGCAAACTACAAAGCTCAGTAGTAAAAAAAAAAAAATCAAAAAACCAGCAATACATTTGCATAATCTGAAGAGTGTGAAATAAAAGTAACACCTTAACGGAAGTAATAAAAGGAAGATTATTATTTCTGAAACATTAAAGTAACATTACCATCACAGAAAGAACAAGTGGTATGAACAGGGTGAAATACAACTACAAAATAGAAATCACAGGTAATCTCCTAAAGACACTGTAGTCCTCACATGACTTGCTTTTGAATCTTTAGTTTTGTATACTGCAAGCTAGGTGTGGGGAGAAAGTGGGGAGTGCGTCTTGAAAGCACTTTTAACTCAATTTTAGATCTTTTTTCTACAAATGTAAGAGCAAAAAAGATTACTTTCAACATTCTGCATCATTAACTACCACAAGTAACTTCAGTACTTCTGCCAGTCTTATCTCCAGCACACAAGGCAAAATTAAGAGCAATATGATTGATAAAATTTGAGAGAAGCTGTAGCATTTCACTTTTTATTTGGCAGGTGTATTCTGAGTTACCACCTGATCAATTCCAAGAGCACCACACACTGCCTTTTTTTTTTTAAAAAAAAAAAAAAAAAAAAAAGAGACTCACAGCAGCTCTGGTTGTTCTCCACATGATCTTACTGTGGTAACAGGTCAGAGAACCTTGACTGAGTATATATTAGCACTGAATTAGCCTTTCAACAAGGTTTCTCCCCCCTAAACGCAGAAGGGCAGCACAATGAATCTGGAATACTCTGCAACTTCTTAGTTCACTGGCAGGCATTTTTTCTTAATCCTACTTAAGTTCACAGCAATGTGAATTTGCAGCTATACAGAGACATATACATTGGGCAAAAATTAGGTGAGTAAACTGGCTGGGGATAGTTAGTACTTTTGCCTTCAAAGACAAGCAGAGAGAAGGATATGACACATGAGATGTTCAAAAAGTCAGCTAGTGTCTAGCTGCATTGTAATTGCCAAATACTTGTGACACTTAACAATGTTATCATGCCTGCACTTCAGTCAGATTCCATTTCCCACCTACATAGGTCTTTTAAGTTGCTCCGCTTAACATATCATCTTAAACCACTGTAATATGAATACAGATTAAAACCTTAAACAGCTTAATTTTAAACACCTATTCCAAAATTTTTCTACAGCTGTTTGTTCCTTTGGACAACAGTCCCAAAAACTAAATCACAAAATCACTTAGTTTTTTTAAGGAACACTACAAACATTTTCATCCACAATGCAATGATATAAGAAGTTTAACTTACCAAATATGGATTAGATCTTCATATCTGAAGATCTCTAATTTAATTTGATGTTGCCTATCACTTCTGCTTTACCACACTACTGCTATGTTAAGGCTACTTTTTAGAAGTTAGAGTATTTCGTTAACCAGAATACACAAGCAAAGCAGCAGTACAAAAAAGGAAATAAGACCTTTTAAGCTGCAAAGGAGCAAGAAAATGGGAAACAGTAGTAACAATGTATGGAAGGGCATATGAACTCATGCACACTGCTGTCTGAAGCATCACAGAGCAAGCTGCAATACGCTGTTCCTATTTCAGATCGTCCACTGCTGACACATGACCAACCTGTGACAGAAGTAGGATCATTTACAAAACCAAAGTATTCATGAAGCCTGCCACATCCAAGTGGCAAGGAAAGAATTCCTGCAACTGCACACATATCTGCAAGCTGGTGTAGCAGGATCAAAGACATTTTAAGTGTCAGTGTCACCTACCTACCTGCTACTTGGTAAAACCACACAAGAAACATCATCACGGTCCAATAGGTTTGGAAATGAAAATTCACATCTGAAGGGCAACTCAAGCAGCCAGAAGCTACAGTCTTCTCTTTTTTATGCAGTTATTCTACTAAACATTGCTATCATCCCCCTCAGTTACACAGTCCAGGTAACAAGGGCTCTTGTTAGTGCTAAAAAGGCAGCATGGACTGGAATACGGCTTCCTGGCTTTATCCTGCAGCATCTTTTAAGTCCAACTATGAACTGGCATGACCCACTTCATAAGACGACTTATGCAGACTTCTGCTTATTCAGAAACAGAATCCCCAAATTTTGCAGATGACACGTGAAAACTGAGTGAAAGAGTATAAGGGAAGAATGACGCTCTGGCAAAAGAGAGGTCTTCTAAGGAGGCTAGAAAAAGGAATATATGTGAAGATTTTTGTTCTCAAAAGAATTAGCATGACTAAGAACTGACTTAGCAACCTATTACGCCAGTTTGAATTTTGATGCATTTAATTACAACCTTCGACATACAAGGGGCTTGTCTCCAGTCCTGCAGAAGTATACAGTGAAAAAACAACAACTTGCCAAAAACTAAACAAATTAAAGCTCAGAAGCTTTAGTCTTGCCTATAATCAGAGTCACATTGTTCCACTCTTTCTATTCATGTCACGCTTCAGTATTATTCCTCAAGTCTTTACATGGCTCCAAAAAGGAACAGCAATGAAGGGTGGTGACTACCAGCCTTCTCACCACTCAAAGGCAGAGTGTAATTTGGGCTCAGTAAGGGAGCACTAGAAGATGACCCAGATCTCCAGCTGCCAAGCTGTACTACCTGCACCTCCTGGACATGAACATCATGGAAAACACCTGGAAATCTTCCAGAAAAAGATGAGCTTCTACATTTTATTTTCTACCTTTAGCAGAGTGGAAAAAGCCATAGAAGAAAGCAGTACGTGAGGACGCTCATTCTTGAGAGAAGAATAATTACAAAAGATTAAGAGTGAACAAGGATGAAACATGGATGTTTGTATTTATCGTATCATCTTCAACCCTATGACAAGTTCACCATCTGAATCATGCCAATCTCCAAACCACCAGATTGCAGAAAGGAATTTGGGGAGGGGGAAAGATGGAGACATAAAGCCAGTATCAGTTAAGACACAAAATCTTAGAGTTAAGAGATAAATACAGAAGTGTCATATTATAGTAACATCAGGAAGGAGTGTATGACACAAGAGTCTAAGAAATGGAAGATACTTATCCAAGAACTTCAAAGAGGTACTTAAGCATAACAGAAAAGGAGGAAAGATGAAGGTTGGACACAAAAACCACCACACTATCAGCATTATCATAACTTGTGCAAAGCTAAACACACACACACCCCATCACTTACCTATACCAGGGAGCTTTCCCCCCAGAAAATAATTCTTTGACAACATAAGTTACCATTTCGGAACTTTGTTTTAACTCTTCCTCAACTGCACATTTGGTTTTTTCTTGCAAAGGTGAAGGCTCAATAATTCACTTATGCTGGTGTGAGAACAGGACAGGAGAATGAATATACAAAGACAGAAACAAGAAAAAAGCTTTCATGATTTATTAGACATGAGAGCACTCTTCCACTGCAAAGCAGTCAATAATAAAACTAATCAATCAAACTATCCAGTTGCCTCAAAAGTCTTTAAGAGCAACTGCTAAGCCAGTAAAGTGTTTCCCACAACATCTGCTGTCTTGCACACTGTCTGAGCCATTTTACAGGAACTTTACCAACTTCAGCAACTTTTCTCTGCTCCCACGGACTACACTATGAAAAAAATAAGACAGTTACAGATTTATTCATAGTGCCACATCCCATTTTTAATTGAACTGGGAGCAGTGGCTGTGGTAGGACTGCATGCTAAACTACTGAACTGATGAACACCACTTATTTTCCTTAATTCCTCCAGACACAGATATGTCTGGTTCTGTTGTTTGGGTTTGGGTTTTGGGGGTTTTGTTTTTGTTTGGGTTTTTTTGTTTGTTTTTTTTTTCAAATGGCTAGAGTGAATATTTTTAGGCTAGCCAAACAGTCTCCTGTCTTACAGATAAAGAGCTCCTTAACACTGTCAAAACAATAGCTAATTATTTACCTGTGATGGCTCTGTTGTGCATAGTGTTCAAGGATATTCACTAGGACAACACTATTAGAATATGTAAGTTTTGCACTGTGACCAGACTCACCCTCTATCACTCTGGAAAGTAACAGTTTCAAGGCATGCAGTTTTGTGTGTGCTACAGAGGGGATGGGAGACAGGGCAGCATGCAGGAATAAGGAATGCCATGCCAGGACTTCAGCAAAAGAGGCTAGAAAGCAGCCACTACTTCTGCATGTGCTGGCTGTAAACCACTTACTGCTCCTGCAGGCTACTTCAGTTGATGCCACTGAAAACAAGAGCAGTGTTTACACACAGAGCAGCAGAACATTGCACTTGCTTAGCAGCTGATCAGGACTGTTTCCAAGATGCTGCAAATATTTAATGCAAGTCTGCTTGGTTCAACATGGGTTTTGTTTGCACTGATTTTAGAGTCACACACCATAAAGGAAGGTACAAGGAAACACTGTCAGCTAAACCTTGCTCCCACAAGTATCAGCATGTTTGCTAAATCGTATTTTGATTTTTTTTCAGATATACTTCAGTTTGTTTCAGAGCAAGAGTCGATTTTTACCATCTGGAAAATTTTGGACCATAGGTTCAAAAATTTGGCTCATGCTCTTGCTGAGGGGGGACTCCACATGTCTGCCAAGAAAAGCCAGCTTTTCTCACAAATAAGAAACTAATTCTATTTGAAGATATAATTTACATAAGCAGGCTTTTTCATTCCCATTGGGGGAGGAGGGCAAGGACTTGGAAATGAAGGAGTGAAGTTGAGCCTGGGAAGAAGTGGAGAGTTAGGGAGAAGGTGTTTTAGTTTTTGTCTGTTCCTCACCATCCTATTCTATTCTAATTGGCAATAAAATAAATTAATTTCCCCCCAGTCAAGTCTGCTTTGCCCATGATTGAAATTGGCAAGCGATATCCCTGTCCTTATCCCATCACCTTTTCCATCTTATTTTCTCCCTGTCCAGTTGAGGGGGGAGTGAAGGAGCAGCTGGGTGGGCATCTGGCAGCCGCCAAGGTCAACTCACCACAGGGGTTGAACAGTAAACCTGTTTTGCAGAGTCAATAACAACAATATTAACTGCAATGAGGCACACTTACTGCCATTTATACAAAAAAAAAAAAAATCTTTCCCCTTAGCTCAGGGAAGAATGTCAGATAAGATAGCAGACTAGTTTACCTGGCCATAAAATAATTCCAGATCAACTCCTGAGGGCAAACTCTTGAAGCTATTATTATTGCTATAAAAAAACCACAAAACACCCACCCACAAAAAAAACCAAACAAACCACCAAATACATAAAAAAACAAACCAGAGAAACAAGATTGATGTTCTACATACAAGAAAAGTATATTATAGTATTGCATGCTATCACTTATAAATCATTTGATTCTAACAATGAATTCAACAGCACTGTTTTCTGATATTAATCCATTGCCAAAACAAAGTATCTTGGAAGGGTAACATATCTTGAATTGTCAGCAATATCTTGTTTTCTCTTTCAATTGCAAAACAAATAAAATGACTTGGTTAAAACAAGCACTTTTTTCCCTTAGTCACTGATAGCTAAATTACTCAAAACTGAAAGCATCTCCAACAGAAGGCTGACACTGTGCATTAAAGAGGGAATAACAAACTGTTTGACTATTTTCAAGAATACACCACTTGAGCATATTAAAGACAGGAATGAAACTACATCAGAATTAAAACACAAGAAGTATACTGCAATTTGATTAATCCTGTATAGGTATTAACACTTGCAACTCTTGCTGCTAACATTAACTTCTGTATAATCAGTTGAAGATTACTAAACAAAAGGTTGAGGTATGTCCCCATAAGAAAGTTTTCCATGTAACTCACACTTGGAACCTTTTTGTTTTAAAGCTACTGGAGTTACCATTTGTAGATTAGATAAGGAATGCTCACATGAGATTTCAGGGCAACAGATACAGGAACGATGGTGAGACATCAGGTGACAGCATTTTCTGCCTGTGTTTTACACAGTGCTAAGAATCCCAGTATATAACCTTCAACATTAAATTGTCATCAGCAAGCTGAAGCTTAAAATTTACTCACTGAAAGGAAAACTACAACAAAAATTAGTAACAAATTATTCGGTCAAAAAATATAATGCAAGACTTCTATTACAGAAAATCAGAGAAAAAAGGATGCTATTTATACAGATTAATTTTCAAACATTCAATTCCGAGTTCATTATCATTTTAGTTGCTGAAATAAATAGAATCTTATTCATTTGCTTTCTACATTGGAAGTGGAGAAATAGCAACTAACTTTTTAGAAAGGGGTGTGCCTGACAAATTTGACAAAAATCTGTAGATGGACTGTACATACAAGAGAGAAAGTAGCTTTAGAGGGGATCTATTGTTCTACTTTCAGAAAGTATCCACTTTACTATCTCTTTGCTACCTTAAAAGCAGCAGTGGAAATAAATGTTTTCGTTATATATAAAAAGTCTTAGGTCACACAGGCTAAGTAAATATTGATTTTACTATAGCTGGGCTGGGAGCAAAAGTTAATTTCAATGGCCTGCCCAGAGTGTTTTATGAATTGCTTTAAAAATATTTCGCTTTACAAGGTATTAAACAGCTAAGAACCTTTTAAAATAATCTGAAGCTTAAAATGATTGAGCTGTACAATTCTAGCAGGGAAAAAATATAGCTGAGAGAAAAAAGAAGTGATATTAAAGGCTCCACTTCACCAGCTGCGGAAGCCCAGCAGGATGCTCTCTTTCAACCCGAGGCAGGCAGTCCTGTAGCCTTGGAGCTGGGGGACAGCACAGGGGCAGCCCTGCAAAAGCGCTGGGCTGGAACCAGTCACCAGCACAAGAGGGGACGGGCAGAGATGGGACCTGCCTGGTCATCACACACTATTTTTTTTTTAAGAAGTTAGCCTCGTAGCTAAAAAACTTTATGCACTCCTCCTTTTAACCAGTTTAGGAGAACAATGGGAAATGCGTGATCTTCGATGTGATCACAGTTCCAGTATCTGCCCAGCCCTCTGCATCCCAGGCGTACAACTGAACATTGCATCTATATACTGTAAGTTAGAATATCTCAGGTTCTAATTTCAAGTTAATCAGACCCAGAACAGTTAAGTAAGCCTGAACAATATTTTGTCTCAAAAAAGAGGAGATATTTCATAACTGCAGTACAAAATCCACACCATAGTGAGATTTACCAAGACAGATACAACCATCCCGCTTCCATCTGCACAAGCAACACTAAATGCTCTTTTAACTGTCAAATATTACAGAAAGCTGTCATTGCACACTGCTGCATGCCAGGTTTGATCCAGGCAGACACAAGGGAAAAGCTGTCAACTGTCACCCCGCACAGCACAGAAGTCAGCCACCACATTTCCGAATTTCTGCAGAGAACCCTTGAACTGTTTGCTCGCTGCTTTTCTGAACGCTTAGAAATTCATCTCAGCACGTAACAAGTATCGGAGTACAAGGCATCTCCTTCCCCTGCAGCACAAACTCACTTTTTACCCGCTGGAAGGATCAGCCAGGGAATTACCGCAATTCGCTTTCTCAGCCGCTCGCTTAGTGAAGATTAGAGCGCGCTCCACCCAGACGCCACACAAATTAGGTCACATAGCAGACCATGCTGCTGCCAATTCCTGCCCTATTCACCAGGGACGAAGGCAGGAAGCATATGGAGCCCTCCAGTTAAGGGTCAGAACATTTCAGTGAAAACATAAAAGTGAACCAGCGGCAGATTATTCACCGGCCAGAGGGAACATGGTTTGTCCATACGGCAGAAGTGAGTCACAGCCATCACTGTTCAACACAATGCAGAGGAGCACGGCCTGAATCCAGCAGCAAAATGCTCCCCTACAGTTTACAAAAGGGACTGTATTAAAAGACAACAGAAAAATATTTTCCACTTTCTCAGTATGCATGTGCATTTAATAGTTTAATATACATAGGAAGGTGGGTTTTTCAAAAAAAAAAAAAAAAAAGTCCTTCAGAACCTGAAAAATCAGTTCATGTGAAGACTCAAAAAGGCAACTGTGCAATACGACGCAATTACTACGTAATCTGTTCTTATGTATTCATCTACAACTATGCTGTTTCAGAATACATCCTTGATCACCTGCTGCCAAAAAGGAAATACACCATTTTCATGTGTTTAAAAGCCAGAGTTGTTTCAAATCAAACAGATTTGAGGTCCAGCACAGCTCTACTAAGAAAACTAACGAACCCAGGGCTTACACTAATACGAACAATGCAGTAAATATTATTTTTTACTATTGTAACAGCTTATGGTCTCATGATTAAATGATTTCAAGCTGCTATCAGTGCATATATCTCGTGGGAACACAGATAAATTCCTTCCCACCTGAAAGAAAGCTTTTCATTTGTAGGCTAGTGCTCATGGGATTTCCAGAGGGAGGCCATCGGAGCAAGAAAAGAGACCCAAATGGTAACAGAAGCAGAGTTTCAAAAGATACACTCCCAAACTATGGGTTTGCAAAATGCCTCAGTCATGTTATTGCCATTATTTCTACTGCTATAAAAAAAATAATACTCCTTTTAATCACTGGGATGAGGGTTGTCTAACAGCTCACAGAAAAAATGTAAATTCATCTCTTTTGCTTCTGTTGACAACTGTATGAAAAAAATAACAAAATAATACGTAGTGGCATATTGCTAAGATGTTAACATAGATTATTCAATAACTGCAGAGTGCTTTATTGGCTTCAAGAGATGACGTTTTATAGAAACAGTGCCACAGGGTAACCACTTTCAAAAGGTTTCACAGAACTGGCATCTTTTTCTGCCTCCTTAATATAGGGTACATAGCCTCTCCTCAAACGACAGAGTGGCAACCATCAATTGACTCATTGCCATGAGGCAATTGAGGTAGAAAAAAATAATTTAAAAAATAATCACATCAAATACTGCTACACCAGTAGAGTATGTATATACAAATATAAATACAAAATAGCCAAATAGTTTTCCTAGAAGAGTTTCAGAACTTTTCCTGGAAGAATATAAATTATATCCCATGACATGGAACAGCAATGAAGAAGAGAGCCCATTTGTTTGAACCGGTGAAGAAAGTACAAGATCCCTTCTTTTTTTCCCTTCTCAGATGAAGATCCAGCTTTGGTTCCAGTTAAGCACCATGCAGCTTACTAGTGCCACGACACTCCCAGCACCTATCACTGACTTGAGATCTTAAAGGTTATTAAGAGAGACTAGACATTTATAAAGAAGGACATCCCATTAGATGACCTAAATTATGTAGTATGTTTTAGGCCATAAACCAATCTCTGACTAAACATGCTCATGTTTTTTAGGCTTCAGAGGATAGAGGAGTCTTATCCATTCACCTAAACTTACATTCACATACTTCAACAGATATGAGCTCCCACCTCCCTTCTTCCAGCCCCCACCAATTCTCAGAACAAGCAGCCAACTAACAAAACTAAAGCTGCACCTCTGCCAACACTGCAACGTTTACAGGTGAATAAATCACCCCTAAACCTTCTAGCCAGAAACTTGCACAAAAGTTGCTTCCTAAACCTCAAGTCTCCCTGTTACTTACATTCTGGATTTGTGTGAAAAGCAAAGGACACGAAGAAGAAATGATTACACACACATACCCCTCCCAACTTCCCCACCCATTTTTTTCCTGCTTTAGTGTTTCCAGTACTGCATCAGTGAAAATTCTGTCCTCTCAAACAGAGAAAGCCTTTCCTCCCCAATTCAATTTCTTTTACCTTCAGTTTTTCTTTCTCTTGTTTTCCCTTCCATGCCTCTCACCTTCTACCTTTTTTCCTCTCCTCTTCTCTGTGCATTTCCAAGACAAGCCCTTCTAAGAACTGTCCAAAGACACAAGTCCCTAGAGCCTCCAAATACATAGTTAAAAAAAAAAAAAAAGAGTGAGTGAGCAGATAACAGTGTATTTGAGACTGCCACTCTCCTGGAAAGCAACTCTATAGTTCTACACTTTATGAAGAGTTAGAAACATTATAATGCAAGGAATTTCCTGGAAAAATCCTGCTGCTTGATTAAGAAAAATTCTAATTGCAATATACAAGCCATTATATACATGCTTTTCAAAACAGAGGTCTCCCAGCTCATAAGGAGTTAGATAGGCCTTAAGAAATAGTCACTAAGCACTCTCTGCTCAATCATATATAGCACGTGAGCAACCAAGTAGCTGCTGCTCAACCAGGAGATTTACACCTCAGCCGAGCCCCAGTTAGGGCAGGCACCATCAGAGAAATCATCCATAGACACACAAACATCACCAATTATCATCTGTGTACATACACTGGCACTTACACATTAAAAACACACGAAGGACTGAGACATTATCCCATAGATGAACATTTTAGAGGTTTCACAGCCACAGTGTTCACCAGTTAATTGCATGGCTGGTTATAACGCTTGCCCCACATGTATGCTTGTCTAAAAATACAACGATAAAAGAACGGAAAAAAAAATCCAAGAAATAGTCCTAAAAAACCCACAACAATACACACAGAGCCAGAACAAACAATGGCTTAGGTTAAAAACCATGCAAACAGCTTGTCACGTACTTCTAACTTTCCAAGAGTGATCCAATGAGCAGCTGCACCTCATTAGCAGGTTGAATACATGCAGATTTTGAAGAACACCAGATCTCTCCAACCTGTAATTTAGTGAGCTCTCCGGAGTCCGACAAAAGCAATTCCACTCACATTACTGAGTTTTCTTGATATTTTTGTCAGTTTTAACAGAGTTCAGACTAGGCTATAAAGGAAAAGTTTCTGCTCTCAACTAAACTGGCATATATCCAAATCCACCTCATTGTTCTAGAAGCAAACATACGTGAGATCAGAGTCCCAGCCCATCATTATATTCTAAAGTTAGCCATTACACTGCTACGTCTTAAGAGGATTTTCATTTCTCTTTCTAAAACCCCATATTCAGACTCCAGCTTTGTAACAAAAACCCACATCCAAAGTCAAGTAAAAGGGACTGAATTCTCTATTGATCAGCAGGTTCTGCATCCATGAAGTTCTGACACCAACTCACAAAATAATCAGCCCCCCATCTGTCAATTATTGTATCTAAACAGTATATTCACAGGTACTAGGAATCAAAGTGTTTTTTCCATGACAATCTACATTATTTGGCCCTGGTCACAAAACAGCGGAATAGCTGATCCATGAAATTTCAATAGGGATGGGTAGGAAAGGATAGCAGAAAGAAAAGGAAAAAGAAACATCCCAAATTTCTTTTCCTCCAGAGCACACCTCCCCAAAACACATTCAAAAGTCTGAGAAGACACAGTAAGCAGAACTGTAGAGAATCAAAACACAACTAAATACTGAAATCACCATAACTTAAACTATGCATTAAGAAAACTGGGGACATTAAGACTTTCAGTCAGAGAGAACAGCAATAAAACTTACGCCATGAAAAAGTTACCATGGTGTAGGTGAAAGGGAAGCCCACAACACAAGCGTTACCAAGAGGCTCTTGCGGCTGCAGGTGTGACGCAGCCAGGGCTCACACAGCACTTGCAATGGAGCAGCGCCACAGAAAACAGCCTTTCCCCAGACTGTTTCCTGCCATGCCTTCCACAACCTGCTCCTGTCAGAGTCAGTA
The DNA here is from genome assembly GCA_013397275.1 of Burhinus bistriatus. Lineage (NCBI taxonomy): Eukaryota > Metazoa > Chordata > Aves > Charadriiformes > Burhinidae > Burhinus > Burhinus bistriatus. Next base: position 207,257 of record VYXH01005883.1, on the reverse strand, counting down.
AGCTTGAACAAAGTTAAGAAAAGCAGCTTGCATCAGGTGTAGAAGACAAAACCAGACCCACATGGCTGGATCCTTTTATCCACCACAGCCTTGAAAACATAGGTAAGCATACACTCACCTGGTGGAGGGTAACAGGTCTGCCTGTCGGTATCCTGAGGCACAGCAACCTTGTACTTTTTCCACACAACTTTTTTGGCTGTTTGAACACTCATGATCAAGCTCACTCTTTGAAAAACAGGAAAGTGAAGATGCAGAGGAAGTACACGCTAGTACCCACACAAGAACTGCATGCCGGGATTCAAGGGGGAGGGAAGCACTGGTTTTCCTCAGAGGGTTCGACACATTCAGCCACTCAGTGACTGACAAAACCATTCAGGAAACAAACCTTTTAAAAGGCTGCACGTAAATAAGTAACAAACTTCAAGCTAATTGAGATATTTTTTTTTCTCTCTTTAAAAACAGATGAATACACTGCTTTTCTACTCCTTATGAAAACAGGAGGACACTCCAACTTCCAAAGCACCGGCAAGTTAAATTCTACGTACAGAAAACAGGAAAGAACGTGGCAATTTTCCTTTTCTGTTCAAATCAACCTCTCTGGTCAAATATCATATTCGTTTTAAAAATCCCAAATATTTTTAGCATTTGCTCTGCAAAAAGCTTGCCGTATTACCATAACACTTCTCCTACATGTTTGGTAGAACGTGAAACCAGAATAACTCTGCAAGGCGAGCATCCACGTCTTTTAATGGCCTTTCAAAAGAGCACAAGAAAACTTTAACACAAGATTGCAGCATAAAAAGGGGTTCTACAAATAAACCTCCATGTCAAACATTGCAAACTCTGATTAGGCATGCCATTTCCACATTGCAGTAATTCCAAACAAGACAGACCACAGCCCAGTAAAGCAGAAGGTTAATAATGCAAGGGTATGATAGCATCAGAGTTATTTTGCAAGTGGGCCTTTAAACTGTGTTTACCACCAATACAGAAGGTGAATCCAATCTCTCAACCTTCAACATCCTGTTGCCAACTTTATAATCAAATTGAGAGGACTTCAAATTCTGTAGTTATGAAAGACATGCAATTCCAGATTAAACGCTTTAGGATATTGAACTGTACAGAATTCCAGTGGTCACAAAAAAGTAATGCAAGAGTAAATTAACTTTAACACCGAAGTACAGGCACTACAAGCAGAGAAGAGCTATACATAGGAGAATTGGTTACAAAAGCAGAAAGACATGCTATTTGATGTGTCTGTCTGATTGTATTATGCTATCAGACAACTGTTCTAAATACAGCTCTCATCTCTTCATTAATATTCCATCGGGACAATTTACTGTGTCACATACCCGAGACACACTACTGGGGGGGAAATCAAGATGAGATTTTTCCTTAAATTTTATTGGGGGCAGGAGTTGGTCCTACTTTGTTTTATGGGTTGGAGGTTTTTTCCAATTTTAAGAATTCCCAAAGTTGAAGTCTGAAAGACTCACACAAAAGGAGTTTTGTTTCCATGAATAAAGACAACCACACATTCAGGGGGCTAAATCAGACATTTATATCCAGACATTTCTGTTGACCACATAAACAAGCAATGTGGAAAGGTAATAAAGTCTTAAAGCTAGGATTCCTATTTTAGAAACAAACAATGATGTATTTTGCCGTAGCAAATACAAATATAAACCTTACTGTGTCAAGCACTTCATAAGCACAAAACAAAAAGACACTGCCAACTCTACCAAGCATATGATGACAATTAGCGGGTAGCCATGCACATATGCCAAAAGTCTTACCAGCAGCAACTGAACTCCCTTTTTTTCAGGTCTTGACGAGACTGGTCTGCATTCCCTAAGAGCGCTCTCTTACTGATGCAATACCTCATCTCACCTTGGTCTCTGCCACTCCAAGATAAGGCTCATACACAAATGAATGAATACTCTCTCCATCAGACACTTACCAAGACTGAAGGATACATACAAGTTTCAGGCGTTAGCCAGTTTGTTACAACACTTCTGGGTTTCCCACTCCTCAATAAAGAAAGGGTGTGCAGTCAGTGAGAGCAGTTAGAGAAACACCAGTCTCTCTGAGCCTCCATTACTCTCTTGAACTTTAACATGAAGATATTAGACAGGCTAAGGGAAACCACTCATTCACCAGAGACCTTCCAGAGAACCTCAGCTCTCAAGCTCTGCCTGCCATCAGCAACTACATTGTTTACACTAGAGAAACCACTTTTATCTAATAGCAAGTTTTACTTTGCAAATCCAACATTTCAATAAGAATATACACCGAGAATATTTATTAACTTAATAAGGGGGGGGGTGTTTGTTTTTAATTTAGACATAGTTCATCTCTTGCCTAAATGGAGATAGAATTATTAACATTAATTAGTTTCGTGTCAGAACCTATCTGCAAAGAAGCTAGCTTTAGGATGGCAGGAGTATTTTAAGCTAAATTTTAAAAAGTAAAGCTATGGCCTCCGCTAAAATCTGAAGTACTAGGTGTAAAATCCATGCATTAACCACAAGAGTTGATAAGCAAGAGAGAAATAGAAGCTTTTTTGGAAAGTAATCTTCAAAAAAGGCAAAAGGGATTTTTTTTGCTTTTTTAAACTCAAGAGTTAACACACTAGCACACTCTATACCCATAAACCACTTCATTCATTAAGAGAAGACTGTCTTTTCCCTACTACTACTGAATTCAATAGGCCATTTATTTAGCAGCTCTCTGACTGGAGTATGTGTTCTCTTTTATTCACTCTGGTGTTGACAACAGTAATCAAATTTTGTACATACCACTGGCTCTATTATAGTTCAACAGCAGCTGGCTGGCTGCCTAGTCTTCTTATCATCATATAAGATAAAAAAGACCAGCCAAACAGACCAGCTGAAACTACAGTGGGAAGACAGAAGTATTTCACTCTAAGTGGAAGTCTAGTAAGTAGAAATCACGTGGCTTTATGCTTGCCCATGTATTACATAGCACGGAGAAGAACAAGGCTAGGCTCAACACATGCAAGCTCACTTTAACAGTTTTCAGAAGGACTGAAGCTTAAATGGCAACTCTGTCCTTTTAGAAGAGAAGGTCTGAATGCCACATTTCATACATGAAACACTACCAATCAATAGCTCAAGTCCACACAGCAGGGAACAGGAGAGTGAAAAAGCGTAGAGGGGAAAAAACAGGGGGGGAAAAACCAAGAACTGTATCCATTCATTTGAAGGTGAGCTCATAAATATGTAAGATCACTTCTCTAGCCCAACCCCAGCACGTATGAAGTCAGCACCGGGTTCAAAATAAAATTAAAGTTCACAGCAGCAAACAATAATGGGAACGGAGGGCAACATCCTTTAATTATAAAAATCCCCTGTATGTAAGGCAGTCTAGAATGAGATTGGTTTCCGTTTCTTCTTTGCCTTCTGGGAGCCTTCCAAGAGCCTTGAATGTCTTGACTCTGAGAAGAGGAAGCTGGCTCCTTTTTCACAGCCTCACTCCTTCTAGCTTTGTTCCAAGTAGGCACTGGTTAACCCTGCTCTGAACTTCCAACTCTTCCAGACAAGTCTGCAGAGAAAGGCTTGTTTTATGGGAGGAGGAAAAAAACAACCTAGAGGATTTCTTATGGGAGCAGAACAAGGAGATACAGAGTATCTCTTTCGCCTTCTTTCTCTATCATGAACAACCCAAGAGCTTTCTCCTTCCTAGAGGAGAAGCACACTCTTCTGCAGGGTTCCTGTGCTACCTCTCTCTAGCCCTACCCTTTATAACACTGCTATAATGAGCTTCTAGTTAAGTGCTTCTCATGCTGTGGGACATTAACACCCCATAATTTTGTTCAGGAAGTTTTATTTCACCACAACAATATGACAGGACTGTTTTTGCTGGCCTGACAAGTATGTTTTGAATTAGCAGACCACACAATGCTTGCTTGAGCAAGCAAACAAGAGAGCTTAGAGAGCAATACTAAGGAAAAGGATGCTGAACAGGCAACAACAGGAACTTAAACAGAAAGTAATGTTTCAACGACCTGTTGCATTTTGATGGAAACCGGTCATCAGTTTAAACCCTACATCCAGGAAACCCACAGCAACAGCAACTTCAGATGGATAACAAAGAGGTTTTAGCATTTCTACTGAAACCTCTTTGCACACAGCAGGTTTACGTCAGCATAAAGCTTTCACCTGAAAGGGAATTAACCGTACAGTAACTGCCCTCACTACCGTGGAAGACGAACATAGATTTGAGTATGGCAGCTGTTTGAACACTGCAGTACAGATAACACACAGACACTCTCTTAGGGCTCACACAGGCAGCTCCAAACCCTTCCAGCACGTAGCGCTTCAGCCATGCTGCACTCGACACACATGGTTCTTGTAAAACAGCATGTCTGTGGCTGCTGCAAATAACCAGCTGACTCATCCTGAAAAAGAAGCAACAGCAGCAACTGTAGATAACAAGTTGTGACACCTTTCAAGAATCTCCACAATTTTAGTGACTCTTTTTCAAAGTTGTTCTTTTATCCTTGGGGTGGGGGTATCCTTTTTTTCTCTTGTATAGATACTGAAGGGAACATTTTGAACATAAACACTGAGAAAACCTGTGGAGCACATTATTCTTCCAGAACATGTTGTTTACATTTCAGTTGTATCTCTGAAACCCAACCATGACACGCAACCAGCACTCCCCTTTCACAAAACATCCTGGGCCACCTGTTTCCAGCAGCCCAGAGGAGTGACAGCAGGTCCACAGGAGATGTAAAAGCCTTCTGCATTTTGCTTCTCATTTAAGATGCTGAGGACACCTTCCAAAACACAGTTCCTGCCCATTCATGGGCACCTTTATAAAGCAAATCCCAATCAATCTATGACAGACGCATGGCTCAACACTTGTGTGCTTGTATGCTGGGGTGTAACATGTATTTCAGCAGGAGCCCTGTGCTGAGCCTCAAGTGGCAGCATGCAAGCCCAAGCACAGGGGAGGGACCATTGCTTCTGCCACCCTGGCTACTCCAAGCAACCATCCTGGTGGTTGGCAGTTCTCAATACCACCTGCCCTGGTAGCAGGCATTGCCCTGCTACAGTGAGACAGACTGACGAGCCTGGGCTCAGCCCAGCAGCCAAGTGGCTGTGGGAGCTGCTGGTGGGCAACTCTACCCAGGACAGGAGCACTGCCCTCAGCACACTCTGCAGCATCAGGAAAAGGCAATGCCTCAAAAACACATCTCACTGCCTTGCCCTCAACATGCCAGGATGCAATCCAAAGCTTGGAAAGCAATGGCTTCGTCAAGTACATGAATAAAACAATTTACTTGTACCTTTCCCTGTCACTCATTTTGCAAACACCAGTTTGCACCTCCAAGAACAGAAACATCTCAAAGCTTCCTTCTAAATTGTACAAGGATTTTTCCTTAGAAAGTGTCTTCTGATACATTCTTTTCAAACTAGAAGATGTAGGTGGAAGGAATGGGAAACTACAGGATTTCATTCTTAATAGCAATTATGTAGGTTGATTTTATTTTGACCACACTTCCATAGGTACCCATTCTGGCTTATGTTAGTTAAACGTACTTCTGCTAACAAACTCTGGTCAGGGTACACACCAACAAAGAATGAAAATGGTCCTGTCAACAGCAGAAGAACCACCCAGAGCACTCCAAAGCTTGTATGTCAATATATCAAATACTTGGAGCCCCACAGGAGACAGCTCCTGCATGGAAGGAGTCTCTTCCTCCCTGTCTACCAGCTACAGCAAAGTACTAACCACCTTCTAAGTACCACAAAATGGGACAAAGAAGAGACTAAAAGCTCTATATGCAACCCTCCTATCCACTCCCTACACATATATATACATACACACTCCGAACAGCAACAGGAGCAGCCAACCCTCCCAGCTCTCCACATGTAGACCAAGGAGGGCTGTGCAGAGGTGTTGGGGTTTGCCTCAGGTGGGGCGGAGGGGAAGGACACTGCACGAGGAAGCCTTGAGAGCAGCTCTGGAGCAAGCACACGGCCTGCTGCTTGCCAAAGCCTTCAGGCCTTCACTGAGGATGCCTCTACCAGCTGGTGCTGCAACCACAGCCTTCATCCTGAAAGCTAAAACCCTCATCTCTAGCCACTGGGGGAGAAGGAGGGGAGATAATCACAGTTAAATTTATCACAGGCACATTTCAACAGTGGCACAGTCAGTGATGACTGAGGCATTAGTAGTTAGTAGAGTGCCGCCAACAACTGCAGCTTCGAACATCTAGAAGTTTGGTCTTCTTTTTTAATGCCCTGTAACAATGCATGGGTGATCAGATAGCACCCTCTAAGACATTAACTCTTCAGCTGTACCATTTAGAGCACGCTTATTTGAGTACTGCCACTGAGCTGTCACAAGGACATATATTTATTACCAGTCTTTTTAAAATTAGCATTAAATTTCTACCACCTAGTCTACTTCCCTTCCCATTTGCAACAATGTATTTTATTCATCCTTTTCCAAAACTAAAAGCCAGAGAGCAAAGAGGGACAAAGCTGTGCAGAGCTGCTCTGCTTTCTGCAGGAACTGTTAACAAGGTCCTTTGGACTTCCCACGGTCACCATGCTGGGGACGGGGAGTTTTGCTCACCAGGAAAAGAGGGATCTGCAGAAAGCCTGCATTAGGAGCACCACGTTTCCCCATTCCTTACTTGAACAGCAAGAGTACTGTAGAGAGCTCCCTAAGCTAAACAGGCTGTCTTTTCCTAGTCCAGAAAGCTAGAAGTCAGTAAGAAACTATTAGAGGCACCCTAAAACTAAGCAGAAAAATGTCTGCTCCCTGTGGGTATATAGCTGACCATAGACAGCTCAGGAACAGCCTTCCTGCAAGCAGGTTCTTGTCCATTAGCACATTTGACAAATACATACGAGAAGTTCAACTTGTTTGCGCTGACTGGAGTTAGTCTTTTAAGACTAAATACAGCAGTTACAGAGAGAGGACAGAGTTACACGTCCATACAAACACATCTCCAGTTAAACTCTGCACCTCCCAGAGGATAAACCTGTCTCCTGCCAAGAACCCAAAGCAACCATCCCTCTTTCCAAAATAGCCTTACTGTTATCAAAGTCAAAAAAAGAAAAAAACCTCAAACATGCCTGCTGAGCTCAGCACGGGAAGGTTGCACTGGGTATGCGGGAGCTGGCACAGAGCCCAGGTGCATGGACCCAGCCCAGGGTGTTGGAGCAGCACCGTGGCCCCTGGGGACCACATACTGCCTAGCATGATGCGGGTGGGAGCCACACTATTCCTTCTCCTGCAGGATGCCAGAGCCAGGCCTCAAAGTTTTTCACACTACAGAAAACCCATCTGAAAATTACCTACTCTGCTGCCACAGCATGAGGCTTTACTTTCATGAAAGACTCCTTTACCAAAGGAAAAAAAAAAAACACACACAAAGAGCCCCACACAAAACATATGCTACAGCTCAGTCCTCTTTAAAGCCTCCAGCTAACTGCAGACTTACTATACCTCTTGTTAATTTGTTCCAATAGTTAAATTGCACTCACTGCTAAAAGCTTACACACCAATTCACAGCCTTTAGCCACTGATTTCCTTTTAACAGCTACAAATTGCAAATCACTGTTTAAGGTTGCCAAGACTGCAACAAGACCAGAGAGTATACTTCAATAGATAATCCAACATCATATGTTTTGGTAGGTATAATACTCTACAAAGACTATACTAAAAAAAAATTAAAAAAAAAATCAGTGCATCACAGTTGTCAGATACTAGAAGTGCATCATTAAAACTATTGTTAAAATTAATGGCCTTCTTTCTCCCCTCCCTCACCAATTAACATGGCAAAAAATAGAATGAGGTAAAACCGTGTCCTTTGTTAAATATTGAACCTACTGGAACCTGCAAAATAACTGATTATTAAACTAATCTGACACTGAGGTCAGTTTACAGAGGACCATCACGCAGCAGCTATGGCAACACAGAGCCACCACGGTGCACTGCCAACTGGCAATGGGAATCAGATAAGAACAAAGAGCAAAGCAACAAACAACATCAACCTGCTTTCTTAGGGCCACAGAAGCAGAATTAAAGCTCTCAGAAGGAGGGCTCTTCAGTTTAGCACACCATTTCTGTGTGTCAAGGGACTAGAGAAAGAGAAAAGTGTGGAAGAGAGACAAAGCACATGGCACAATTGAACTGTTGCCTAGAGGGAGCAAACACCTACACAAATAAATACCAAAAAAGCACTAGCCTCTCCAAAGGTAACCATACACACAAACTCATAAGCAGAGATCCAACAGCAGTGAAAAGACAAGTGCACATCCTTTTCCAAATGAAGTGCACCATCTCAAGCCACCTGCTCGGGTTGCCAAGCAGAGGCTGGGGACCAGCCCAGCCCACATATCAGCTGAAGAGGTCAAGCGATAGCTGGGTTAGCAGGCACCTCACTCGACTCCACGTTAGCTAAGGAAAGATCACACAAACTGTACTATCAGCGGAGACATGGTGGGAAGAGGACTACGCAGTGGCAAGCAGCTGAGGGGTAGTGACTAATTCAATTTTGCAAGCCAGCAAAAGCTTGCATCTTTACACCCTCGCTTGTTTTCAAAAAATTTTCAGCAAGCTTTCTGTGTGTATCCTTTGCAGGCTTCTGCCAGGTCAAATGGAAAACACTGGGCTCAGTTATTTAAGCTCAAGTGTGCGGAGGAGTAATTACCAAAGCTCCACTGGACAGAAGGATTGCATTCTTCTATTCTTCAAATGCCACCACCCACTAAGAAATCATAATAAAACTCCCAGAAACCTAAGCAAAGCCAGCATACACTGTGCAGAAGGTAGCCTGCAATTACACAGTACCAGTCTCAAAAACTCCATCTGCACCTCTCAAAGTACTATGGTACAACGATGCTTGAACTCTGCTACTGCTGCCACCACCAGCTTGGCTTTTGTCACCAAGGTAATCAAGTATTAGTTGAATTTAAAGCTTAAATCACATGTGAACATTGAGATAGAGGCCACAGGTACAGTAAGGTCCAAGAAGTCTTCCTGTGCAAGACTGACTGACAAATCACACATCTTCCCAAGACAGAGAAATGAAACTCCAAGACAATTCCTACTTCAGAATTACTGTGATGCAGCACACACAATGTAGCATTCTTTCATAAATATTTAATGCCAACAATAAACATGTTTACTAGCTGATTTTAAAGCACTTTGAGGTTTAAAAACAGATGCACACATTATACTAACAACAATATTGGCCACCTTATTGAAGCATCATGCCTTAAACTTGAAGTGTGAGCAGGCTCGTGCTCTCATCCATGGTCTGAAAAGCAGCTTTTCTGCCATTCCTTCCCCCACCACCACCTTGCTCATTTTGTACGATTGGTTATGAAGACATTTGACGTTTACTGAACAAGCTTACCAGAGGTTAAATAAAATTTTACATTACTTTTACAAAAACATTTTAAAGCCGAAGCCTGAAATTCAAAGGGAAAAAGCCAAATTTTTAAGTGTCTTGTTCCTCCCCTGTTTGACTGAACAATGATGGTTTTCAAGTTTTTTTTAAAATAATATGCATGTAGTGAGTATACTCGTGATTGTGAGCACATGAGGATGTAATGTAACCAACCCTGAAGAAGGGGTTTTACACTAGAGTGAATAGATTGAAGCCATCCTTCTTGTTCAGGACCCTCACTCCATTCAGCAGATGGGCTTTTATAACCCCACGATCTCCCTAGCATGCAAAGCAAAGTGCTCCAAACAGCACACCATGTCGGCCAATTAATTTCTTACTCTGTCTCATCTTTCCTACTACCCTACTCACTTTTGTTGCTGCTACCAAGTACTGAGTAGATTTTCTTGTAGAATTATTTTATCACTAGCTTAACTTTGTTCTCGAGCAACAGCAGGGTGCTGCTGAAAAGCATGCCTCATTTCTCTCTGCAGCACTGTCAACACCAAAAGCCAGTTTAAACTCACAAAGCTAGTACTGAGGCAAGTTGTATTAAGCTTGTTTAGAGGTGTACTTTTTAAAAAAAGAAAAGTCTTTACAGGTTGGTAAAACTCCAATACAAATAAAGGAGGAGGAGAAGAAAAACAAAACACAGAAACAAGTTGTATGGCAGTTGTAATCCACTAACACAAACATAAGTGTGCAGCCCTCCAGGCTCTTTGTTACTCTGCCTTCAGCTTGCCCTAGATTTAAGCAGTTCTCTACAATACCTGTATTCAGCGAGACATCAGACTGTATTCTTTACCAATAATTTAATATCTAACTGTAGTATTCCCACACACAGTTATACTGTCATATAAACTCTGCTATTATTTATGCACAGTTCCCTCATTCTAACTGTACTAGTTTAAGACAGTTGTATGAATGAAGCATTATACAATTGCATTGCTGCTTCACTTTTTTTTTCCCACTTTGTATCGCGATCACAGAATTAATTCTTTTTTGCTTGTTTTCTTGAATCTGCTGGTAGGTACTTTTGCTTGTTTGATTTTAAAAATCACTTTGAGCTCTGACACATTCTGCTGCCTATAACAGAAGCTTGTCTCAAAATTACTTTTTAATCACAAAAGTACTTGAGGTCAGCCACAGGGGGAAAAAAAAGGAAAAAAATAAATCATCACCCCAGTATATATTAGCTTCATAAATATGATAGGAAAAAAGGGGATCCCCATAATAAAGACCTTCACAGCTTAGATTGCAAGATAAGGAAGGCAGTTTAGAAGGATGGCAAGGTTCAGAAACAGAACTTCATACAGGTGCAATTAAATTGTTTGTGGTGTTACTTAGTAACACAAAAACCAATAGTCTACCCTTGGTAAAACTTATGCTACTGAATGTATGTAAGGCACTGGGTCATTGAAAAGTAGCTCTGGTATAGATGCAGTGAAATGACCACAAAGAGTCAAGAACCTACATTACCCAGCAGTTCTTAGAAATCTAATTTGACCCTAAATCCTTTGTATCTGACTGACCGCCCCCAATCCTGCTGTTTTCCACCCCCTATCTTTCTCACCACTTGCCTCCATAAACTCAATTACTCCTGCAAACAACAAAAAAACCTCACTACTGTTAAGGAAGAGAAAAAAAAAAATAGCTCTCAAAGCAAATCACAAGACAGTTCATTCAGTCTTCTCAGTCCCACATGATCATCAGGTTCTGTCACACTAATAGTCTTGTACCTCCCATTCCACCATAATTAACTTCATCTTCCTTGCCACGTTCTACCACTGAGCTATACAACTGTTAATCAGTTTTTTGACACTCCATCAGGAGGCTCAAAATCAATGAGGCAGGCCAGCTCATTGCATCCCAGTACAATCCCAGTGACATGAGCTTAAATCCCTACCCACGCTGAAAATAAATACTGCTTGCCCCCTGCTTTGTCTCTTGCATGCAAGATCAGGCAGCTAGGATGGAGAAGCAGCAGAGAACAGGACGTGCCCTGGGGCACCACCAGGTGGGACCACTGAACTCCTCCCACCAGCACACAAAAGCAGGTACAGGCAAATATGAGGGGGTAGAATACTGTCACAATAAATCTAACTTGTACTTATCCCTGCAGTGCCATTTCAGCAGACAGCTAGACCGTGACTCATAGCCACCTCCAACACTAGGCTTCTGGCTAAGCCCAGCTTGGCCACGGAGAGCTTTGCCAGCTCTATCTAACAAACAAGCCCAGAGAAGCACCCAGTGCCTGTCCCAGCCCTCGCTGCCTCCCCTGGGAACTGGGTGGAATTGCTCCAGCACATTTCAAACTCTGTATTTCAGTATTTGGTAGAGAGGAGGAGGAGGATGACAGTACAGGTATACGTGTCCAGCTGTAGACAGCAAGAACTTGGCGACTACTACAGGAACAGCTGGACCTCCTCGCAGTTACTGTCATGACTATTCATACAATTCCCCATGCCCTCAACAGCCAGCTCCAGCCAAAAACACCAAGGGCACTCTAATAATGTAGTTGGTTTGCCATTTGTTCCACTGCGTCAGAAAACCAGTGTCAACAACAGCCTACTTCCAAACTAAAACCACTGCTTCAACCAGGAAGTCTGCTGGGAAGCCATGCCAGAGCAGCGGTGATGACAGAAGGAAATTCCTCACGTTTCACTTCTGAGCCACAGCATCTGTCCATCACCGATCCTACAGCTCACGCATCCCTCAAAGTCCAAGGATGGATCACACAGTGAACAGATCACAGAGCTTATTTGTATGTTTTCCCTTTACCTAAATCTAATCTTCTGTTACAGAACAGAACAGCCAAGAGATTTGTTATGATTTGGGAGGATACAAGGCATGGTCAGGTTCTGCTGCTGTTGGGGAGCAGGAAGGTTCAAGTAGCAGCAGCAATGCCAAAACCACACAGGGTTTGGGAGGTGGAAATGGAGAAGGTGAGTGCTTCCAATCCAGCCTGCTGTTTACAGAAATCATACAGGGCTCCTGCAGGAATCGGGAGTTTCACAGCACCAGCCAAGCTTTTTTCTGAAGGTAAAAAGGTCAAACTTTATCATTAAACTTCATGGCTAATACCACTACAAATATAAGGAAGTTTCCATTTCATTTGCTTCAACTTGCTCTACCCTAGAAGCTCCCGTTCCATCATGCTGGCGGTAGCCTATAAGCACAGCCAGCAGCAACAGGCTTTCTTCACTATCTGTAAAAAATTGGATGGATATTAAATTCCACTCTGAAGAGTGCTATATCATCCTACAAAAAAAGAAAACCAACACACATCAGGATAATGTTAGAAAAGTTTGGTAAACGTTGCAAGTACAAAATAGCAATCTCATCCACAACCACCTCACAGAAATGCAGAAGTGTTTCAGCACTGTCAGTCTGAGCAGTCCTCCAAAATTATTTTGGAATAAACCAAGTGTCTTAACATAACCCAGGTTAGAAAACACGCGTTGCCAAGATCCCCTTCATCAAAAGATCTTCTAGACAGCATCACTGTAATATCCAAGTACCTTCCAGCTAAGCACTGAAGAGCCTTTAGCCCTCTAGAGTCATCTCTCCTCCCTTTCTGGCACTGGAACAGTGCAGAGAGCAGCAAATGACAGGGAAGGAAGGAGGGGGAGGGATGGATCACTGCACATATACATCCCTTGTGTCTATATACAAAATCCATTATGAAAGTGGAAGCTAGGCAGACTAGAACAACTGTGTGTCTCATGTTTGCATTAAGAAGTTATTGCCAGACCTTTGACTAGGATTTATGAAAAATGTATGCAGGAAGTGAAAGGGAAAAAAAAAATCATGAAGCAATTATCTCTTGTCTAAAGAGCTGGGCACACAGTGGTGAACTTACAACACAGTACAAACAGAAACCACAAGGAAACCATATACACGATGCTTAAAGGCTGAGTTAAGTTTTGATTTCAACAAAGCCAAGGTCACAGTAGCGCCCGGCACAGCCACCAGCACGGAACTGCCCAAGCCTCCCCAGCTGGGTGGGGACCTCTTGCTGCGAGTGAAACTCAGATTTTCCAGCAAGTTCATGAAATCACGACTGTCCCTGCTCATGCAATTCAAACACAACTTTCACACTCACATACATACACAAGTAAGAAAGTATACAGAAAGGAAAGAAACAGAAACATAAAGAAGGACAGGAAAATATAGCTAGGAATTTCCAAATTCAGACCCTGACCACCAGAAGAGATGTAGTATATCTTGGACCAGTTACCAGCTCTTCTCCAGTAGAGTCGGAAGAAAACAGTGAATCTACATGCATCTCCAGAGTCCAGATGCTAATGTCCAGACATTGCTTACGTAGAACAGAAACTGATGGATGTCAGAAAATGAAGACATCCATAAGAAACCTTGGGAATTAACCTTACCAAGCATGCAGAGTAGCTGAACTCAACATCCATAAATAGTTACGAGAAGTGTTTAAGATTGCTTTTCATTTGAGATATCAGAGCTGGCCAGGAAAGGGGGGTGGGGGGGGGGTGGAGGGGAAGCAGGAAAGAAGCAGCAATAAATAGTATCCCACGGAGGCTGGATATCTGAATTCCCTCAGTTGTTTGCCTGAGATGCACTCTTTCTTGCCTGTACCTACTACACTAAGTCTCTGACCACATGAAGCTAGCACTCAGCAGCAAGAATGTCCTCTGTCTGCCACTTGTGCTCTGAATCTCTCTCCTCCCTTATGAAGCTTTTTCTGGATGACTCAAGATTTACTTTTAGCTCAGTTATGGGATTGCTTTTTTATAAAAAAGTGAACAAGCGAGAATACATATTCTCCACATGACATTCTTTCATTCTGGAGGAAAATATTCCAGTCACAACCTAGAAAGCTACCATTCAAGTCCAAAGGGGGTAGGGGGGGGTGGTATGTGGAACAGAGAAAGAAAAAAAACAAAAAAAAATAATCAAAGAACCTCAGGCAGCGTACACGAATTCTTATACCAAATTTGAGATTTTTTTTTTTTTTTTTTTTTTTTTTAAAAAA
>VYXH01005883.1:180220-191193 GCA_013397275.1 Burhinus bistriatus | reverse complement strand
GGGGGGGGGGGGGGGAATCAATAGCTACCATTGTGATATGGTGTCCCGAAATTATAATTATAGCATAAAGAGGTCTTTAGCACTTCACATTTCAAGCCAGATACACATCCTAAAGAACATCCTCCCTTAACAAGATAAAAGATCTGTTTCATATGGCAGCTCTGATGTTAGGAGCTGCATAGGTTGAAAAACATAATAAAGAAAAAAGTTAAACCTTTAAAATATATGGGGGTCATTCACCCAAGGAACCAAAGACACAGCACTCAGACTGTTAACAAGATAGATGAACTATTACGAGCAGTGGGCTCTACTGGTAAGATTGCATCCAACTCATTAGGTTTTTAAAGCAATTCAGTGGTCCAAGAAATTCCACCAACTGGGAACCAAGTTCAGAAAAATGACACATATGGAGAGTTACAGCTGCTTCTTTACTACTACTGTTTCTCAACAGAAATAACTAAGAAATAAGAATGTGGGGGGAGAGAACATAGCAGAAGGGTAGAACACCACCTCACTCAAGGAAAAAAAAAAAAAAACTTAGCCATACTAAAATTCAGTACCTAGGTTAGATTTAACTATGAAACAAAACAAGGTGATTCTTAAATAATAAAATGGGTCCAAATTCATTAGCAGGTATTTAAACATACTACAAGCACATAACTTCTATCAGCTAGTTCCATTGCCCAACACCCGCTACACACAACTGCTTGCTAAACACTTCATGTAGAAACTGCTTTTTTTTTTTCAGCCATTGTGCTGAAGTTGGAAGAGGCTTCTAAGGCATTTCAAGCATTTCCACCTACTCTCCATTTTTATGCCCCAACACTGATCCTTGTAGACTAGAAAGCTTGCCAAGAAGTCATCTCTTGGGGTTAAATTTTAACAGACTGCGTTATATTTGCATAAGTCTGGTTAATAAAGAAATGACTAGTGGAGGGTATAATATCCTGACCTTCTGTCATGAATTTTAATTGCTTACAGACAGTTAAGCTTAGCCCTACCTTCCCACTTGAAAAGATCTGCACGGATAATTTCTCCCTCAACCTTACGTAGCGCAGCTGGTGTTTCATTCAGCACATTGCTGTGCCCATGAGTTACCTGCCATGCATCCTGCAGCAGGTGATATGGACCAGTGGGTCAGGTGTGACCCATGCATGGAGAAGCCCAGGTGGGTGCTAAGCTGGAATTACTCTGCCCTTATGCAATTAAAGACTTTCACCTGGCAACACCACAGCTCCTGTAAATCAAGTAATTTCTAACAGCCAGCCCTGTTGTTCAGACTTTTACAACGTCCATCACTCTTCTAGCTTTGTCAAGCTTTGTTCTTCAAAGTGGATTATTCTTCATCCTCAATGCAGGCTCCCACTCCACCCAGGCAGGTTGCCATGGGAGAACAAGCCCGTTCTAAGAGGAAATTCAGCTTGGAAAAATTAAGGAAAGGAAGCAAGCGCTCTTCAAATCTCTCAATGAAATGAAGGATTTCATTTCAACTGGAAAGGGAGAACTTTCCTTCTTCAGCACATTAATGCCACTAACAACTCAGAACAGACCAACAGATTTATCAAAACTGAGGTCAACCTGCAATTTATGAAAAACCTTTAATAAGGTTTACAAAATACAGCTACTTGAATTTCAGTGGAACAGATATTCATTGAAGGAAGAACAAAGTTTTCCCCTGTCTAAGCAGTTTTAAAAGTAAAGGGCTGATCGAATAGATGACAATCCATAAAACAAGATGCCTTTGCAAAAATCCCACGGTGCCAGATTCAACTCTTAACATCCTTATTCAGCATATTTTATATGTGCTTTTTTTTTTTAATACACACTTTTGCAAAGAAACCACTAACATTGCATGGAGCAGCTTACAAGATCCTGAAAGATTTTCTACCAAACCTCCTCTACACTATGGTGTTAATTCACCATATAAATATTCAAAGATATTCTTGAGTAACTGCCATAAGGGAACACACTTCTGTAGTTACACAGCCACATCCATGCTTAGCTCACTGTGCTAACACTCTGCCCTGGGATGGAAACAAGAGGTCAAGTTCTACAAATTTTTCTGAGAATTTGGCAAAGTTCCACTAAGACGGGGGGAGGGGGGGGGAAATCCCAAGAAAAAGCAAGCGATGTTGGCCATCCCACGACACTTGTTATTTAGTTGCCTAGGGTAAAGCAGGAACCACAAAATTTTCCTTGTAGATGGAGCATAAAGCTCCCTTTGGCTAGCACTTTTGCATTTTTTACCCAACAATCCAAAGACATCTGAAAAAAATCATGTCAGGATGAGTTTTTATACAAATAGTTGCAAGTGGGTGGAGGGAAAGGCAACCATCCTATTCTTCAAGAAACCCTCAAGTACTGACAAAAAACACTGAAAGATCATCACAAGAGCTTACAACATGACATGCAGCTAAGGGGGGAAGCTAAGAAAGGTTAAAGATAGCCATCCACATCTTCCACAGCTGATGACCACGTGAAGCACTATACACACACATCAGCTCAAAGCTAAAATAAGTTTGGGAACAGACAGACTTGTTTTACACTAAATACAATCTGGGAGACAAGAATAGGCATGAAAGAGAAAATATAAGATCAGATGCCATTTTGTTCACGTTCTTCATCCGTCACCAAGAGGCAAACCTTCTCATTTTAGAGATTAAAAACCAAAGAACTCAAGGCCAAGGTAGTATTTTGCACCATTATTTCACCTAGCTTTACATTAGATAGATGTATTTTCCTTGAGGACGTAATTTTAACAGCAGTTTGTCTTGAATATATATTCTTACTTGAACAGTAATTGAAAATAAGTCATCTTTTTCAAAATTAAGTACAGTTATTCATATTGAATTTAGTTGTTTACTCTACAGAAGGGAATTTGAAATAGGACTTTAAGAAATTACTTAAAGCTGAGAGGACTTGTTTAACTAGTTCTGCTTATTATGAAAAAAGACAAATTATAATCATTGGATCAGCTCTTGATAAGTTTTTAGCAAAGAAAAATTCACTCACCTTGTATTAATACACCATCCTTCATTATTGAGATATATTTAAACCTGCTTGCTCTTACCTTGCAAAAAGTGCAGAGCACTTTTTTGCACTGGAATGGTAGAGCTGCAGGTTACCTATTTGCACTACCAGTATTTAAATAAAAAGCAGATGATTATCTGGGCTGACCCACCCAGTCCTCAGCTGTACTGTCACCATTCTAAGTCCCACAGAAGGGGGCACAAAAAAAATGTCTAAAGACAGTTAAGGAAGGAATTCTGTGTATAATAAAGACTTAATCTTGTCCCACTTGATTAAGACAGTTAAAGGATGACTTAGTTAAAAAATAGTAATTTAACCAGAAATTCTCTTTTGTTCCTGCTTTGTGTATTAATTGAATAATTATGTCTAAGAAATAAGAGTCTGCAAAATAGGTTTTATAACTCTTAATTATATCCACCTTACACTGAAGGGGTAAACTCTGTATCATACACTAATTCTCACTGAAATTAGGTTTTACAATTTGCCAGATTTTGAAAAAGGCTTTTGTGATACCTTGCAGATTCCAAACTGTAGCAGAGTTAAATGTATTCATCCAAAAAGGAGAGGAATAAAAAGACCAGGAAAAAACACATTCTCTATTAAGTATGCCACAATACAGACCCAAAGCAGATAAAAAGGACTAGTCCCACACAATCCACACATTGTTTTTCCTTACACCACACTGTATCCTAGATAATAGACCCAGATCGAAATCCATCCCAACAGCCACAGATTCTCACCAAGATCAAACATAATTAATTCAATTGCTTTTTAAAGACTTCCAGTAACATTAGTTATCATAATTACAACTCATCTACTCTGTCAGCTGATAACCTTTTGGCTCTGCTAAATTCAGGAGAGCCAAGAATGTAAGATTTCCTTTTCTTCATTGTACTGTAGATGAGAGTTGAGCCCCAAATGTCTACAGCTTCTTTACATTTTTCTGGCAGCATGAGAGGTTCTTAATAGGATAGTGAATTAAGGTCCTTTTCAAGTCCTGAAATAGTATGAAAGGAGCCTTATTGAAAATGAGAATACCAGGCAGACATAATATCTTATGAGGAACAAAACCCCTTTTTCTGCCTTCTGTCCTCAAATCACTAGAAGGAAAAGAAACAATTGCGTGCATTTTGGTGTAAAGGAAAAAAGGTGTCAGTTTTGTGCACATAAGGACCCAAACCCATAAGAAGAAAGACTTTTCAAACTGTAACAAACAAATATAAAGAGTTACAACTCATTTCACAATTTCTCTCCTCCTTCCTATACAATCCTATACACAAATCATACAGAATACTTTCATAATCAGGTTGCACTAGTCCTAGACCATATAATATTTTGTTTCAGATGACCACTATGGTACATTAGCATCTTTCAACAGTGCATTACATCAGGAGAAGTCATGTTTTTTAACCCCTTCCTTCTTTCCCCAGGCAGCAAAAGGGAGTTCAACTGAACGTTACATTTTCATGTATTTTTATTATATGGGGACAAAAGTATAAGTTAAAGCCCCTAAAGCAGGGCCAAAATAAGAAGCTATAACAAAAGGTGGCAAGAATTAGTGTGGAAAATAAATAAATCAGCAAAATGTTTCAAAACAGTCTTCATTTCTCTTAGTCAATTTATCAGAACATCATATAGACAGTCCATTTTCACCACTTGGCTAATGGTTTCTGTTCCATCCCAGCTCCTCCCTTCCCCGATGGCAGTAGGGCAGTGCTGTGGAGCAAAGAACATATCAGGACTTCCAAGGCAACAATTGGCAGCAAACTCCAAGCTTTCATTTTTTCTGCACAAATCATGCTAAACCCAAAACCTCCACACAAGTATATTACTTAACATGAATTACTTTTTCCTGGCCAGCTTCAGTGGTGACATTTGTGGTGGATCCTATTTTCTCTAAGGGCCCTGTTCAACAGATTTAGACAGAGAGGACTTCACTGTCAACCGCAGACTTCATTCTGAAGCTAAATTCAATCACTTAAACTAAGGCTACTGAATCCTTCAATGACAAATACAACAGCCCAGGACTTCTTCAACATCGTATTGGAGTGAGACAAAGAGCAAACCTGGCACACCTACAACACATCCAGGTTTCTGGGACCCTTCATTGCTTTCATCCTTACTTCCTCAGTGCTAAAGGCATCCTACCTGATCAATAGACAAAGAAATCACTACATCCCATATGATATTTTGCCCAGAACACCACAAATACATGGGCATTGAATTATGTTCTCTATTCATTAAGCCACAAACTATGGGATCTGCCAGGTATTACATGCTCCTCTTCCTTTTCTACCCCAGTTCCTGTTGAAGAAAATTTATTCTACCTCAGAAGTGGGCATTCCATACTAGAGTGATCCCTGACCTAACCCAGTAATCCCTAATTTAGGTGTAGCATCAAGTGAACCAGAGAGAGACAGTTAAGAGCAACATTAAAGTAGTTGCAAGAAGCAGGAGCTACTGCAATGTGAAAGTGCCCTGGAGCAGAAGTACCACACTCTCATTCCTCTGTGGGGCAGGTACCTTCCTCAGCTGCACTTACTGAAGCAACGCACATCACACATGATTCCTGTGGGAAGTGACAGCAACCTCACCCAGCAAGTCACCAAAAATCAGACCTCAACTGTGCCAACCACAGCATGCCGCATCAGTCACTTCATGTGATTGACTACACCGTATAAATGACTGCAAACCATAAATCATAAAGCTAGGAGGTATTTGACCAGGATAACTCTCCATAACGTCCCTATGAGCACACTTGCCACCTCAATGTCAGATGCCAGAGGACCACCATGCCTGAGCTAATAAGCTCTGTACTGTGCATACCCTGTATCAGAGCTCAGCATCCACTGATAGCACCAGGCAAACCAAGGGAACAGCTCTCCGAACGTATCCCCCCCATGTTTCCTCCAACCAAACAGGGATTCAATTTCTTGTCAAAAGGATCCATCATTATCTATGTGGTGACGTAATTCCCCTCTATATAGAGCCCTAAGCTCCTCTTCTTTCTAGACATCTCAATTATTTGGACTGTGACACTGACATAAACTACAGGATTGTTATCTCATCTGGGGCGAAACAGTACAGCAATGAAATCCCTTTTTTTTCCTGCAGTGGGTTTTTGTTCAAAAAAAAAATAATCTATCAGAACTGTCCCTGTGCACGGGCCAGCCCCCCTTGCAACACAACGTCTCTTTATCATGATAACGCTGTGTTCCTCCCACCATCAACAGGGGTGGTGGCCGGATGGTTGCTCATACTAGCTACACAAGGGTTTGTTTTTGTTGTTTTATTTTTGGGAGGGAAAGGGAGAGCAACACTCCTTTTCTCTAGCTCTTGATTGATGACCTTACGACATCTTTCTCCTGGGAAAAATGTCAAGGCTCACTGCAAGCCTGCTGTTCAGCTTAGACCAGCATCTTTCAGCACCAAGTTTTGGTACTGATGTCTCAGTATCAGCTTCAGCA
This sequence comes from Burhinus bistriatus, assembly GCA_013397275.1. Classification (NCBI taxonomy): domain Eukaryota; kingdom Metazoa; phylum Chordata; class Aves; order Charadriiformes; family Burhinidae; genus Burhinus; species Burhinus bistriatus. Next base: position 184,696 of record VYXH01005883.1, on the reverse strand, counting down.
GATGGACAAGCTTCTTAACTCTTCTTTTTGGCCTTAAGCCTTAGACACAGTCATCAAGCAGTACATCTCTACTGAAGAAATGCTTACCAACACTCTCTCCCCCCAAAACATGCTGTGGTTTGCCTGACTTATTAAGAAAGGCCCTCAATATTCTCTGGTCCCTCACATTCCTCCTGGCACATTTTGTCACCATGCAATATGTCAGGAAGCAGCCACATCTCGCCCTACACCATGGCCTGGTGCTCAGGGTAATGGTCAGTGGTTTGAACCCTTCGAAAATTTTAACTGGCATTTCAAGAATGACAAGTCAGCATGAGGGCTCTAATTAAGAGGCAGTTACAGGAAAAGATGGGCACCACCCCAAATCCCTCTGCCCCTCCCTCCTTTGACCATGTTTTGGAAAAAGTGACCCCTGCACGTGTTTCACTGTGCTCGAGGGCCAAGGCCATGGGCATGGCCCAGGACCAGGGCGCTGCATGGACCTCGGCTGGAGAGAGGCCTAGCGGCTGCCTCCAGCCACACAGCCTTTCTGTGCCCTCACACACCACTCACCAACCTTAGCAGCAAACTGTAGCTGTTCAATTAAGTTTTGAGGAAGATGCCTTAAAACATCTAGGCCCTTTGTAGATAGCTAAGGTCTCTTCCCCTACCCAACTGTTTTGGCAGCACCAGGTCCCTGAGTTTCTCATCAGGTACCCAAAACTAGGCCTGAGCAGTTAGTGCCCTTAGATCATTTTCCACTATGTCTTCTCTGTACAAATATTCATACAGGCACCTCTGCAAACAACTCTGTCTTCACTGGAGTTATCTTCTCTGAAGATGATCAAGAGCAGCAGCTAAATCCTCAAGGAATGCTTTTTTTCCCCTCCCTGCAAATGCCTGCCAGGCCAGGGAGGTAAAGCCAGAGAGGCAACAGAGTTCAGCAGGAAAAAAGTATTATGACTTTTTCCACGTTTCCCTAGATTTTTAGATTGTCTCACTGAACTGCCCTCTATGCGTAGCGCAGAGGAGATGCTGCCTGAAAAAGAGGAGCAGGGGGGGTCCCCAGGTGTCAGCACACAGCCCCGCCACATGTCGCGGGCCATGGGAGCCAGCACTCCCACACCAGTCCTTCTTCCACCCTTCCCTCATACCAGGGTGAAAGCAGGAAGGAAAAAAGGCTCTCCAGCTCTTTTGCTCTTCCCCCCACAAACCGCGCAGCAAATGCTGAGGCAGTCACTGCAGTCTTCCTCCAACTGGAAGAAAAACCATGAAGCTGAACAAGGTAGAGGAGGAACAGAGTGCACCCACACATGCACACAGAAAAAAGCAACCGCTGAGAAGAAAGGAAGTATGTTTTTTAAAAAGCAAGGTTTGGGGCTTTTTAGTTTATTTTGGGTGATTATTTTTAACTGCATACCATGTTCAAAAATTATTATCCTCATACTTGGAATTAAGCTGGACATCTATTTTTAAATGTTATTCATTCAGTCACAAATCATCCCCAGGGACAAGACAAATGATAATAAATCGATGCCACAAACAATTACGAAGTCACCCTGGCTATAAATTACCTAGGTAGCCATTCTATATTGTCATCACATTTTATATGAATCTCTGGTTTGTATGTGCCACAACACCTTTCCTGTGTAAAACAGACTACATCTCATCAGGCTCAAGATCCCACATTTTAACTCCAGTTACTCCAAAGTATTTTTGCGTCTCCTTTCAACCCTAAATTCTGCCAGCCTGACCAGGTATATATAGCTGTCCTAGTTTGACATAAAACAGAACTAATTTTCTGTTCAGTAATTTTACTTTTAAGTCTCTTCTAACTAACCTCTCTGAAATTAACTGCGTATTTTTCAGACAGTATCCACTTCCTGAGTGATAAGGCCTGATGTTTATAATTAATACCAAGGAATGGTATGCAGAGAGGCTCCTGCTTATACTTATTGCTGTAACAACCAAGGTCAGATAACTTTGTTATTTGCCCCATTGGAGGGTCAGAAGCAGAAGAGCTTAGAGGGGCCACACCTGTGGGGAGGAGCGGATAGGACAGGTGACACAAAACTGGGTATTCCACCCCATCTGCCTCATGCTCAGTATAAAAGCTGAGGGATCAAAGAGTCAGCCTCTTTCTTCAATGGCCGGCATTCAAGGAGGATTCTGTCTGTTCATCTGCCATTGATCCCAATCCATGCATTCCTGAATCCACATCCAGAATTCAGTTCCCATCCATTGCTGAGTCCAGTGTGGGACTCTCCCCAGTGCCTGCCAGTGATGTGATCATCATCCTGGGAGCTTGATACTGGTTTTATATATATTGTATATATTTAATTCTTTTCTTATTATTAATATTTCATTAAAGTACTTTAGTTTTTTAAAGTCATAAGTCTCTTTCTCTCTCATCCTTCTGTCCCTGAAGGGAGAGTATCTGTCATTCCTTTCAGTGGCCAGTTCGGCCCAAATCATGACAACAGCAAGGCAAGTTTATACACTCAGGAAGAGAGCAGGCTGTGGTATTTTAGGTTTATAACATGGAAGCTCAGATTGAGAAGTATAAATATCCCAGTCTCACAACTGACAGCAGACCAGCATTAGTGCTAACAGGAGGTGGATGAGCAGAGAGTTTGCTTCTGTCCAGTACACGCTCTTCCAGTTTGGTCCTTCTATTCTGGGGGCTGCTTGGTTTATACTATATGACACATGAAAATGGCACTCATTACCACCAAGATTCTGTCCCACCTGATGCCTCAGACAGGCCAGACCACAGGACCTCACTTTCCCCACTGCATTCCTAGCATTAACTTCACTGTTTCTCTGAGAGGGAATACAACTCCCAAACTAGCAATCAAGGGGTGATCACCCCCCAAAAGCAACTTGTTCCGTGAGACCAGCTACTGTTCTTTCCTCCATTGCACTTCCTCGCTTAAGGGCAGTAAAATGTTTATGTGAACACAACTTCCTTTCTTTACAGATATGGTGCCCCATGACATGCAAAGAGTTCTGTCACACCACAACCATGTTGTGTGCCTTGCTCAAAATTAACTAATCTTTTAACGAGCGAGAATTTGGAGATTTTCAATTAGTAAGACTTCAGGGGGTTTTTTTGTTTGTTTTCAAAAATAAAAAGGTGGGTTCTGTCTCTGCATTTTCTTCATGGAGATGAACACACCCAAGACTGTTAGTCACTATGTAAGCAAAGTAACTACTATCCTTAAACAATGATGAAATATTTAACACTGCCTGCTGAGAAGAGAAGGTTATTACCATGTAGTGACAGAAAACCCACTCCAGCAGTTTACAGGTAGAGAAGGCCTCAAAGAAGTCAGGAAATTCTTAGCTCAGAAAGACAAACAGCCTTCATGACCTAGTATGGAAATTATTTCCCCTCTTAAAACAAACATAAACAACAAAATACAATTTACGTGGAATTCATTAACTTCAAGTTTCCTAAGTTTTAGGAACTACTTCATTACAGGCTAAATGAAAACCTTTCCAAACAGCTGCTTTAGATCAAAAAAAAAGAAATCTAAAATCTGGTTCTTCTCAAGTCCATGTGTCACTTCTCTAGAGGAGGGTCTACATAATGACCCCAAGAAATCAGTCCTGAGACCTCATAGCAGGTTCTCATGCTCCCTCCTGCCAAGCACAATGGACATGTAAGGAAGATGCAGACAGCACATTAATCCTTTTGGCATAAGAAGGCATTTTTCCAAACTCTGAAGAGGTGTCATTCAGAGAGGCTCTGCTGGAGGACTGAGAAGTAACAGACACCACCACAGCTGATGCAGCAGTTACTCCTCCCCTGCATCTCAACAGCTCTGTCTCAGCTGATCTAGTTTTCCTTGGATTAGAAAGGACCAAGAAAAGCCTCTACACAGAAACATGCCGCAAACTGATTGCAATGCCCATAAACAGAAGGAAAAAAAGTTTTCCCAGTAGTGGTATGATGCACCTGGGCATTTGAAGCTTCTTGCTAAAGCTGCAGTACATTTGCTAAAACTGCACCTCTACTCAATGTTTTTTTATGTGTTGCTCTTCACCAGGGAGAGAAAGAGCGATCTGCCAAGGTGAGGAGCCTAGCATCTACAGAGACTCTGTAAAGCACTTCACTAAAATTAGACAGCAGAGATGGCCTTCAGTCTCCTTCCCTTTAATACTGTCTTTCCTGTAATCAAGATGAAACTTTCTGTTAACGTTCAGAGAGCAAATAATGCACTTGAATTGGGTTTCAATAGCCTTAAAAAACCCCACAGAGTGGTATGACATTTGTGACAGTGGACACAACCCCATTTGAACTCTTCCTTCCTCCTTCTTCTGTCAATTTTGGACATGCAGGTTGTGCACTACTTCAGTATAAAACTCACTTCCACATTAGTACAGTCTTCATTAGACTTATGCTATCAACATAGCAACATAATCTTCCAAAAGTATGTTTCATGGCTGTAATAAATTCTCAAACATCCAACAAAACCAGAAAAGTGGGGGGGG